>VWZW01006985.1:194450-204788 GCA_013397115.1 Edolisoma coerulescens | reverse complement strand
ACCAGAAATCAAGATACCTTTTGGTAAGACTCCTAAGCCAGACCCCAGCAGATTTGATACAGAGCGATCTCAGTTGCTTTGGAGACTGGGCTGTCAGCTCTGCAGCTGACATAGCCAGGCAGAGCTGCACAAATGGGTGCAGTCCTCACAGGGGAATGGGCACCAGAATTAGTGGAGGTGTTAAAATAACTGAATTTTTGTCAAAGCCACTCTGGCTATGTAGCTTGATCCTGAATGTAAGCCTGGGGTTTAAACTGAGATCTGAGCAATCGTATGGATGAATAAACCTGTAATTTACTCCTTATGATTTTCTTTCTCTGTAAAAACACACAGGCAACAGAAGTCAGACTCAGATTCCTTCAATGGTCAGCAGCCTTTATTGTTAGCTGTCCTGGAGATGGAGAGGAACCATCAAAAGGCTTTACAGTTGATACTGAAGATTGCAAGTCGGTGATGACAAGATACCCTGGAGCTGAGATGACCTATGTATTAAGTACAAATTTGTTCAGCCACAGGAGCAGTTTCTGTAACATTTAATACAGTCTGAAAGGTAGTTCTGGATTTCAAATAGATCTCTGTAAAAACAATTAAGTATCTTCCACGAGCCAAGGGAAAAGACTAACAGAACACACAAGGAATGCTGACAGTTTGCCTGAGAAGTTCTAAAGCTAGTAAGACATCTGCCATCTGCAGCAACTTTAACCAGCACAAAGAAAGGACAGCATAAAGGAGAAGTACATGATCACATATGAATGCATAGCAAGAAAGCTTCTCT
The DNA here is from genome assembly GCA_013397115.1 of Edolisoma coerulescens. Taxonomy (NCBI): domain Eukaryota; kingdom Metazoa; phylum Chordata; class Aves; order Passeriformes; family Campephagidae; genus Edolisoma; species Edolisoma coerulescens. The sequence goes on along the minus strand of VWZW01006985.1, from coordinate 204,013 downwards.
CATCAGCACTGAGAGCTTCAAGTGCTCATGAAACTGCACTCTAAGTTTATTTGAATGGCAGTTCTACTATGTACCTTTACTAAATCCTTCCTGGCTTCAGGCTACTTCTCTTTATTACAGCCTTCAAAAACAACCTAGACATTGAATAATTCCCACAGTATAAGACATAAGGTTTTACAGCCTTCTTCCTAAAGGCTAAATAACTGTTACTGTGTAATCATCACATAAAATACAGATCATGAGGTAAAGAAAAGGAACTGAGCTATGGCTTGAATGTTCCAGCACTTTTTCTGGTGCTTGTTTTATAGGGTCTGCTGTAAGATGTTCTGCAAAAAGTATCACAGAATTGTCCAAGTCTGAGCAATCTACATATGCACACCCACAACACAGACATGCATATTAAGTTTGTAGCACTACACAGTACTTTGATCTCCCATCTTGCTTAAAGGATATTGCCTAAACCATTGGCTATGCCTCCCCCACCACATGATGCTTTCAGACTCTTCTTCAGCTAAGAACTGTTTGCCATTATTCAAAGCATGTAAGAGTCCTTTCCTGACATTGCTGAAATAACCTTCCCATGTTACCAGAAAAAAAAGGACTGAACACAGACAGCATCAAAATCACTGGTATCACTAACTCTGCACTGAAGAAATACTCTTCTAGTGGAAAAGCACTGAGCTCTCACCTTAACTAAGCTTTTAAATCATGGGCAAACTTTTCTAGTCATGGGTAGAGTTTTCTCTGACAAGAGTCCTGTCCACTTTGTTCTTTTCTGACAGTGACTTGCTCAAAAACTTGCATGTTTAATTGAATACGGACACACATTCATGTCAGTTAAGGCAAAGAATAAAACACTGGACACCAGAAAAGGAAGAATATAGGAAGAGTTTTTCTGTAGTACTGAGGCACTGATGGTTGGGCACTTTGCAAATGTGAAGCTCGATGATAGAGGAAGTCCTGGATCTCACTTGGAAGGAACAATGATGATATGACCTTGCTTGAGCAGGAGCATGGACAAGATCCCCAGAGGTCCCACCCAACCTCAACTGTTTTGTGCTATCAGGTCAGCAGTGAATCCTACAATCAGACTGAAAAAATCATATCCAAATTTGCCTCTCATCCTATGTGGCTCTGGAAGCCTTCAAGCACAACCCTCAATTTACCATGACAGAAAAATAATTACAGTTGGCATACTGAAAGCTTCCACAAGGTTACAGGATAAATGTCCATTAACAAATTGCACAGCAGATCTGTCAGTCTTGAGGGGAAGCCTCTAGGAAGGCTCCCTTTTTTTTCCTAATTATTTATAGATCATATTAATATCATTTTCCACTGTTGTGGAACAAGATCTGCTACAGAAGATCACTCTGACAAGCCCAACTACTGCAGAACAGGTCTCCAGCACTGTGCAAAGCATGACCTATTCCTGGTTTTGAACTTACTGAGCAGTCACGGAGGGAGACCGCTGAATAAGATGCAGGGTGAGCATACTTGTCAGGCTTTCTTACCTCCTTATGTCATGAACCAAATCTCAGAAAAGACCATGGGTTCTTCTCACTTGTTCTTTATGGCTAATATCATCCTGAGATTCAGCCTGGTAATCAATCAATTCCCTAAACAGGCCCGCCCAGACGGACCTTACAGGCTGGCCACTTAACACTCACTTTATGAGGCCTAGCTCTGTTTCCCTATGTGTCAAATCGGAATTTTTAAAGTCACGAAACATTTAGCACCAAACTTACTTAAATAAACAATATAATATAAATACAAAACATACCGCCCAGTTTCATCATATACATTCTATAATGACTATACACCGAGGGAAATGGACTGTTCTGCTTCCTCCTGAGGAGCCTGCACTGTCAGTGCTGAAGTACCCTCTAAAAATAAAACCATTTCCATTTCCAATACTATTACACTTTTTTCCACTTGTTATCCCAAGGTTGGTATCTTTATAGGAGCCTCAAAAGACCTTCTTAAGTAAATAACAGCATTTCCTGTGCAAATCTTCTATTAATGCACAGGATGATGCACATTTCACAAGGGGACATGACCTATTTAGAACACTACAGATCATATTGTAGTACGTACCTCATTTACATTACTTTAGTTCAAGGCATCATAAGGAACTGAAATGCAGCAGCAGTGCAGACATTTTTAAGTCCACCAGAAAAAGTCTGAGAAACATTTCAGCCTTGTGACTGGGTGGGCAAAGAAGGCTCTGAAGGTCATCCCTTACCTTTCCCAAAAAATGCTTGCGGTACAGCTTGGCTGTAGGGTCACTTTCCAGTTTCACTTTACCACTCCAGGAAAAGGGTACATCAGATAGAGTTGGACTCAAGCTGGAGAGGTTGTGGCTGGTCCCTTCAATCCAGTAGCCCCCAAACTGGGGTAGGATAATGAGAGGATATGGCCACCCTTTCTGTAATACCTATTCAGAAGGACAGAGAACATTAGAACTGACAGGCCTGTAAGCTGGAAGGCCAATAAGCTGAAAAACCAATGAAGTCCAAGGACATGCAGAGAGAGAAGAGAGCAGTACTAGCTCACCTCATGGATGCTGGGGTAAGGAATATACTCCTCTTCTGTCTGAAATCAGAACAGGCCATTAGCAAAAACATATGACATCTTTTAAAGTATTATGCTCTCATGATTGTGCAAGCTGTGCCCTCAGCTTCCATTCTGCCCTAAGTCATACTCAGAGTTTTACTTTAGGACTTAAGGTGAGATTCCATTTCCAAGGTCTAAGCATTATAATATAAAACTTTGAGAACAATAAATTCAGGAGTCAGATTTTACCCACTCTCCTCCTTGAAACTACACAGAATACAGGCATGCAAAATAAAGAAGTAGCCAAACTACAGGCAAACTGGATATGGTTAGGAGTGACAGCCTCTCTCCTTGCCTTCCACACAGTGTTAGACAGCTGCTGTCCTTCTGCAGACAGGGATGACAGTAGGAATGGTAGAAAAAGTGCTGTTATTTACAGTGAGATTGAGACAGTGTCATCTCCATGGCTGATCTGTGGTATGCATCTGAGCAATGCTGAGGTGTGACTCAGAGAACAGAAGCAGTATCTGAGCCAATTTATGCCAGCTGGATGCCCCCTCCATCACCACAAAGAGCACTGACTATCTCTGTCAGAATAAAGCTATGTCAATTCTCTATGTGGCTTTTTTATACGTCATCCCAAGATCGAAGTCAAGTTTGGTTTTAAGGTTAGTGGGCCTGAGCTGAGACTGAAGAAATGGAGAGGAAACATTGAGGATTTAAGATGGGAATCTATTCTTATTGCCTTAATATTGGGCAAAACAGATCAACTTTCTAGTAGCATCTCTATGAGTCACCAAGCAGACTACTGAAATAAATGCTATGCGGTTTCATAAATATTATTACAGCTCTTAAATTGAATAAATTTAAGAAACTACTTAATCAAAACTAACACTTTTAATAATAATAAACTCTTATTGGAACTACTTAAATTAGAAAAAGGGAAGTGTTAATTCTATTTCAGCTACATAGTTTATAAAAAAGGCAAGCAGGTAAGTGCTCTTGGGATGTTTTTTAGTCTCCCTGTTCATTCCAGTATGAAAGTACACTGCAAGCCAGGTCAGTAATTATCTGCCATTCTCAGCAATTTAGGAGGCAACAACGACTTGGCCTGACCTTGAGAGGAGCTGGAAGGGAACATCTTTGTTCATCCAGACGACTGCCCTGGAAACATAAAGTCACAGACAGTGAATCCTGTATTTTAGCATGTCTGTTTCACTTACCCTCTGTGTCCTTCTCCATATCCTCAATATGCATATTTTGTCCCTCTATAAAATCTTCCATTTTAAGCGAAGTTGGAAGATTGGAATAAAAAGGAAAAGTGAAGCTAGAACTTGGCCAGTCCCCTAATCTGGCATCAAAACTGAAAAGCTACCCCCAAGCTCACACCTCTTAAAAAGCAGACAACTGGCAGATATTAAAAACAATCTCCCAAACTGATTCTCTTATTTGATTCTCCATTCTCTTCTAGCTACCTCGCTTCCTATCCCAAGCAATTAAAAAAAAAAATAGAATGACTACGAGGTGGGTTGGAATAACAGGGCAAAAGGCTACTGGCTGCCCAGTTTCTTCCTGAATCAGGAGCTGGCATCCAGACTTGATTCTCCTTCTTAAGGCTATTCCATCCTCTGCCTTCTCACCATGGCAAAGTAGCTCACTTCCACCTCACCTCTGCACCAGAAGCACACAAGATAAGGACAATTTTAGTGAGGAGAGCCCCAACACAGACTGAGCACAGGCCCAGACCAGAAGATATGAGGGTCAACAGGCCATAGTCCAAGTGGGCATCACAGACAGAAGAGTAAGAAGCAGAATTTGCATCACCAGATAGGAAGGTGAGGACCAGGATTTAAAATGTAGGTTTCTCTTACACACAGTACATGAGTATTCAACTACTGTCACCTAAATCTTGGAACTCTCATACTGAAACATGATGCTGAGACTACATTTTTATATACCATCAGTGACAGCTTAATGGAGTGGCTAATCAGGGATTCCAGACAGGATAAGCAGCTCTTGACTTTGTTGTGAAAATAAGCAGGATTGGATTTATAACAGCCGTGCCTATGCACATATTCTACAGTGGAACTAGCTTGTCAACCAGATTTTGGTAGAAATAGGTAAATCTCAGAGGAGCTCTACAGTGGGGACTTAGGAGGCTCAGGAGCAGAACTTTTGGACAATGTTCCAGCTGTACAGAGTGCAAAAACTGCTAGCGTAGCACCACTAACACTGAGCAACAGCAACCTTACTATCGAGGATTCATAATAATCAGGATGCTCTTTGCAGGAGCAACAAAAGAGAAAAAAAAAGAAAGAAAAAACCCAACACATCTACTTCACATAAAAACAAGGTTTTAGGAAAACGAGAAAGTTTATTAAAAGAACTTAAGAAGGAGCCATAAAAAAACCTAAACCTTCACAAAATCATGAAGAGCCAGACCTTGAGTACAGAACAAATGCTTAACACCTTTAAAAAACTCTTAGAAACATCAGAAGTAAACCAGTATGGCTAAACTCCAGGGTAACGGAGACTAGTAGTAGATGCATGAGGTCATTCTTCAGAAGTCTGAGGCTGAGTTCAATCACAAAAAGTAGCAGTAACAACAAATTTTAATTGGTTAAATATTGAAACACAGTAAAGCAAGAGAGAAACAATGAGCAGATAACAAAAAAACAAATTCTCTTCCTTATTAGCTACACTAGGAGAAAGACACTTCACATGTTATCTACAGGGTGTCACAAGATCAAACTACAAAAGCTGAGCTTTGAGACAGTTACACACCCTCCCAAAAAAAATTGTTTTCCTTTTGTATTTTCAACAGTGGAGACTAAACAAGTACTAGGCTGGAAATATTCTTCATAGGAAAACTTTAGAATATATGTCTTGAATTGTGACATCAGTATACAGCACTGACAAAAGGAACAATCAATTACCAGGATGTGGTGAGTTGTGAAATTAAGATGGAACACAGGTTGACAAGTGATCTTTATGCTTTGCAGAGGTAGTTAGTAACCATTTTAGATTTAGGGAAGTTGTAAAGGTGAAAAAATCGAGTGCATGGAATGTAAGTGCTAAAGAGTGTTTTGTTGATGTGGTCTCGAGTTTCAGTTGTCAACCTACCGAGTTGAGGTTCAAAAGGAAGACCAGGTTCTGAAACAGGGATTTGGAAAACATACAGAAAGTCCTGTTACTAACAGAAAGTCCTGTGCACTGTCAAAACAGGACTGAGACAGGAGGGACACGTAGGTACAAAGCAGCAACAAACTGGGAAGTACTGGGACACACTTGCTGAGCACTGTGAGCTTTCTGCACTTGGAAATGGAGATTGGGAAAATGCAATTTTCTAATATTTATCTCTCCTTCCTAGGCATTTTTGGCAGATCTGATAACTGCAAGAATTTTCCAGTTTCAAAGGAGGTCCAGGTAGGAGACCACTATCTCAGCAGGCCTGAGGGAAAACTTTTTGGGCTGCTGTAAAGGAGCCCCGTATCAGAGCGTCTATAGAGAGCGAAAGAACCAGCACATTCCATGACTCTGTAGTGTTAAGGAAGCTCCTGGTAGCCTGGAAGCAGAAGACATAAGTTTAAATCTACCAACCTCTCCTCTAGAGTGAAGCTTAGAATAATGCAGCCCGGGGCTGTACAGTCCAAAGCTTTGTTTTAATGGGTAACCAGGACTGCAGGAAACTTACAGCATAAGTTGCTGGAAGAGTCAAAGCATGGACAGAACAACTGCTTGATGATCACTGTCATTCCTCAAAAGGGAGAGGAATAAACTGCAGCAGTCTCAGCCACCCCTTGAGACATCCTTCTGGTTTCATCTGGTTTGGCTTGCAGCGCTGCCTTTAAGCAAAGGCTTTCCCTCACTGTTTCCCTGGGTAGCTTACTGGAGACAGCATCAGTCTGGGAATCTCATATTCCCAAGGTCTTGTACAGGGGAAACACCTGGCCTGAGCAGGATGGAAGAATGAATGACAGAGAAAGAAGTGTCCAGACCCAGAGTAAGGGTCCAACGTAGCATAACAATGCATGATAATGCACATATTTTCTGGGGAAAGAGCAGTACCTTGAGGGGACTAGTTCAAAACAGACAACTTGGATACAAAAGGGGATACAGGAAAAAAAAATGAAAGTAGTTGTGAGAAAATAAGACTGAAGAATATGAAGAAACCATAAGAATGCAGAACAGAGGTAGTGAACAACAGCAGTTAAGTGAAGAGGGATTGGCTATGCAAACATAGAAAGACCTGAAATATCTCAGCTTATTGGACGAAATAAAATTTCCTTGTTTTTCAATTGCCTGCATTGCAAAGCAATCCAGGAACAACGTATTATTAAGTGTCCTTAACACAGTATTTACTGTGACTTCACTACATCTGTAAGCACAAAACAAAGTGGCCAGTAGCCCATTTATTTCCAAGAAATGTATAATAAAATTGAAGAGAAGAAAAAAAAAGAAAGAAAAAAAAAGGCGAACTTCTTTCCCAGATCTTGGGGTTGGTTTCAGTGTAAATAGAGAGCACAACTCTACCTGTTAATTCATCACACAGAATGTGAAATGGCTATCCTAATTTTCAGTCCAGCAATTATACTCCAATCCAATTGTTAAAGTGCTCAAAAATCAATTCTATCGTGAGACTTTTTTGTTGTTATTTTACTGGAGAAATGTTCAAGTCTTCTGCTCGGGGTTTTACTCACTTTGATTGCTAATGAAAATCCCAGATTTCGTTTTCAAGAACGATTCAACAAATCTAAAGGATAGTCACAATCAAATGGAAGGAAAAGGAAAGCAAAAACAAACAAAAGAGAATAAAGAATTAGTAAAAATCTAAAGAAAGATCATAAAAAATATTAGAAAGAAATATTAGGATAACTTTTTCTTTTGGAAAACACTTAACTTTCAAAAAAGCTGTTATACTTAAACAGCATTTATTGATTCTCCTAGTGCAAGTCAGGTGACAAAACAAGCTTAACTAGAAAAAAACAAATGCTATAAAGTCTTAACAATGGGCAGCTAAGAAAACATCATAGATGCAAAATTAGGCAGTCAGCATGCCTTGGAAATTCTCATCAGCTCCCTGTTATCTCTTGAACTAAAAAGTTGCAAATCCAGTCAGACTTTCCATGCGGTAAACTGGGAGCTGAGAAACACTGACCATCTCAAGCAACAGTCTTCCACTGTGGGACACCTGGTAGTGACTCTTCCTTACCCATATTTCAAAAGGCCTGTGAGGGACTGTCATAAACTTTGAACGTGTGCTTGAACTGCAGCAGCACTGCATGCTCAAGCTTACTTTCCTGCACAGAGTTAAATGAGCTAGGCACACTTACAGAGCTTGCTACTCTAAAGCACTGAGAATACATCCCAAACATAGTCTGGATGTCAGTACAGTGGTTGCAAGGTCTGTGTCTATCTACGCATGAATGCACGGCAGATACACCTTCAGCCCCTCCCTCCCACACTCCTCCTGCCCTGTCTCCCGATTGGCACTTCAGCCTCATAACTCTATACTCAGCATTTTGCTGCTACCTTCCACCTCCTCACCTTATAGTCCCACTAAAGTCTGGCATTTTCCTCACATTCATAATTTGATCACCCGAATTCCAGAAAAGAAGTTAATTGGTTTTGGTAAGTTTAATTCCTGCACATAACAAAAGGCAGGAGTTAAGTGCCACGCTATGTGTTATGTTAGGTCAAGGTTAACCACAGCACTTTAAAGAAGGTGCGCCACTCAGGGAATATATTGGTAACCTGCAAGGATGCTCTGAGAACACATAATCTGAAAAATCTGAAGACTTCATTGTTAGATATTTAACACATATATTATTATATTACTATTTCTTTATCTGATATGGAAAAGGGGAAAAAAAACCAACTCGGCCTTATTTTAGGTTTACATTATATACGCAGCTAAATGCATGTCCTTCTGTGTAAGAACTAAGCCAGAGTCCTTCTTTCTTGCACAAGTTAAAGACAGGACCTACACTACTTATTTATTAAACTGTCCGACCTTGCTAAATGCAGTTAGGTTAACATCCCATTAATCACCTGTCATTATACCTGCTACCCAGCAGAACAGTTTCCTGAAGAAGATGCCAGAGATACCTTATTGCAACTTTGATTTTCTCTCAAATCATACTCCTGCAAAGAACAGACAGAATTATAATAACCTGTGTCTATCGCTTCCATCATGCTGACTGGAAAAATGAACACAGCAAAATGCTTTTGAAGTCCCATTGAAGAGTAAGAGATCAAGCCTAGAAGACCTAAAAATTCTGCAAGCCTGCATCAAAGGGTATTGTGAGTGAAATGACAGGACAAATAGTAGCTGATTATTTGTTTGCTTCAAAAAATTAAGAGATCCCGAAGTTTGACAGAATTACTTCTCCTTACCTGCATTTTTTCAATCATCTCAAACAAGTCCGCAGTCTGTGAAAAGGAAAAGACAACAGGGAAAAATAATTTGACATTTGCAGAAGCCAACATTATCTTCTGGTAAACCAGATATTGAAGGAGACAACAGCTACTTCCATGTTTCGCAAAGGAACTACTTGCTTGCTGAAGACATGATGGAATTGTTCTTCTGTAATTGGTAGCATGGACAAAACAACTGGCCAAATTGTCTTCAGCTTGCGTTGCAAAAGCTTGACCTGAAACCTGGTCAGTTAGGTATCAGGAATTTCTCTCTTTCAATGGGTCAGACTGACTTGAGACAGTATGGCATAAGAACTGATCAAATTAGCAAGTTTAGGATTCTCACAGAAGGAGGCAACTATAGCTGTAAGACATGCACGCACACGAGCTTGATTTCAGCCACTTCTTCTGCACACATAACTTCTGCTCAAAGCACACACCAGCCCTGAGCCAAACATGGTCTGCTTTTACCTTGTTGGGGACAGCAGGAGTGAGGACACATGGAAAGCCTTCAGTGGGAGAGTCTATTACATCATTGAAACCCTGCACCACCTCCTCAGACCTCCTGCAAGAGACAGAGGCAGAAAAGAAGA
>VWZW01006985.1:47419-194441 GCA_013397115.1 Edolisoma coerulescens | reverse complement strand
AAAAAAAAAAAGGAAAAAGTTAACTCTTAAGAGAACTCAAGATGTGAGTACTTGCCTGCAGTGTCTCCTTTGCCTTCTGCTTACTATTCCTCTCCCCAGGCCACTTTTTTCCTATAAGGAAGCTGTCATTCCCTGTGAGAATCCCAGAGGTGGCTGAACTTACCACTTGCCATTTGCAAACATCCTGAATGTAGCAGCAAAAATTTTCTGGCTTGTGACTGCTCTGTCTCTGCTCATATACAATATTTTCCTCACAACTGTCATGTAAGTGCTGAATGATCTTTCTTTGCCAAGTTCCTCTCCCATCACGGATTTGGAGCAGAATAAAGACACAAAGCTTCTCACAAGAAGCTTTGTAATCAGATCTCACAACAGAACTACATCAAAAAGGATGAAAGTAGTTCTGAACCATCACTGAAATCAACACCTAAAGGACAGTCCCAGCTGCCACAGCCTGGGTATTAGTCTCAAAGACAGCAGCATAACAGAGATGGCACTAGAACAGAACCGGTAACACCCCGCAGAGATGCGGGCACAGTTTTGTGTTACCACTGCTGGTATAGCCAGCATGGAGATTAGGTGAGCTTTTGTCTGCACATCTGCTATGGAAAATATGTTATTACTATGGTCCCTGCTGGAGCAGCAGTGTGTACAAACAGTGGCAGGACTTTATTTGATTTCATAGAAGAGAGAGTAAAAAGCAAGACAAACAATACACTGTAGTTTAGAAGACATATATAGCATTGCCCGCAGCACTACAGACAGTCTCACTGCCAGCTGCACCTCTCCTACTGTTACTTAATAAACATTCCATTCCACTCACAGTTTTTACTAGCAGTCACAAGCTGGGGTTAAGTCATGGTGAAGGCCACATAGGTGGGGCTGGGAAGTAAGCACAGGTTTTCAAGAGACAGGACTCATCCACTTTGTAATGCAATCATGAATATGATTGTTATGTGGTCATAGAATCACAGAAGGGTTTGGGTTGGAAGCGACCTTAAAGATCATCTAGCTCCAACCCCTCTGCAGGCTGTCACCTACTACATCAGATTGCTCAAAGGCCCATCCAACCTGGCCTTGAACACTTCCAGGGATGGGCCATTCACAGCTTCTCTGGGCAACCTGTTCCAGTGCCTCGCTATCTTCTGGGTAAAGAATTTCTTTCTAACATGTAATATAAATCTCTTCTCTTTTAGTTTAAAACTGTTCCCCATCGTCCTGTCACTACCTGCCTGGTAAAGAGTCACACTTCCTTTTTAATAGCACTTTCTAAGTACTAGAAGGCTTCAATAAGATCTCCCCTGAACATTCTTTTCTCCATGCTGAACAACCCTAGCTCTCAGCCTGTATTTGTAGGAGAGGAGCTCCAGCCCTCAGATCATATTTGTGGCCTCCTCTAGATCTACTCTAACAGGTTCACATCTCTCTTGTGCTGGGGACTTCAGAGCTGGATGCAGTATTCCACATGGGGTCTCACAAGAGCAGTGCAGAGAGGGAAAATCACCTCTCTCAACCTGCTGGCCACTCCTCTTGTGATGCAGCCCAGGATATGTTTGGCTTTCTGGGCTGTAAGTGCACACTGCAGGCTGGACTCATGTCCAGCTTTTCCTCTACCAGAATTCCCAAGTCCTTCTCCACAGGGCTGCTCTCAATGAGTTCATCTCCCAGTCTGTGCCCATGTCTGGGATTGCTGCAAACCAAGCGCAGCACATTGCACTTGGACTTGTTGAACTTCCCGAGATTCTCACAGGACCACTCGTCAAGCTTGTCCAGGTCCCTCTGGACGGTCCCATCTTCTGTTGTGCCAACCACATCCCTCAGCTCTGTGTCATCTGCAAACTTGCTGAGGGTGCACTCAGTCCCACTGTCTGTGTCATTGATAAAGATATTAAAGATCACCAGTCCCAAGACAGAGCCCGAGAGACACCATTCATCACTGGCCATACAATCACCACACCATGCATATAATAATCCTACAATGCAACCAAGAATTTCTGTCCTGTAGCTGTCAGATGCATGACTGCTACAGCTTCCATGCCAAGACTGGTCATGCAGACCCTTGCTTTGAAAGCAGTGGCTACATTCCCTCTTGTATGGAGGTACAACACATTTCTGTAATCTTGAAACTACGCCATCACAAGCTCCAAGAATCATAACGCTCACCAGTTCTCTGACAATTCACAATTCGTTTTAGTGGCCCAAAGGCATCACATAACTTGCATATAGACTCCTCCACACAAAGTAACACAATGCTTCCATCCCACAATTTTCTCCTGAAATTCAAATGAGAGAGATCCGTGGAATGCATCTAGAAATTAATGCCATAAAATATCTGGGAGGGAAGATGTAGGAGTTAGTCTTGACAACCTCAAATAAACATTGAAATAGTTTGATGGCAAATGTATTTTAAATTAATATTAATACTATACTAATACATGCTTTATTTATCATCTTATTCATTTACTTGAAGAATGTTTGGGATGAGCAAAATTTATGTCCAAGGCAGTATATGAAACATTTTCACTGTGTCTTAAGTTTCTGTTCTGTGAGCCCTAAAAAGGCAAGAGCTTAATTTGATAAATTCTTGTTTTCAGAAAGAAGTGTAACAATAGAACCTTTTGTGCAACTGGATGTCCTGGGGCCTTGTTGCATGCTAGTGTTTTCTTTGGCATGTCACTGAGTTGAATGCTGAATCATTTAGAGGAGTTAAATACACACCTGCCTCATGGAAATCTGGCAGCTCCTACATGAGGTCAGAGTGGCCAGTCCCGCCCCTGTCCTCTCACCATAAATTCATCTTAACACTTTGGACTGACTGGAAAACTTTGGGCAGAAACTGCTCCTTACCATTGAATCCCAGTACAGTTCTGTTGTCCAATCGAGTCCAGTAGATGCCAAACTCATCAGTCTTACCATACACTTAGAGATGTTCAAAATTCTGTAATTATCCCAAATTAGGAATATGCCTTGGGCCTTTAAAAATCCAAAAGAATGCCTTAGGTTTCACATTATCTTTTATAAAATATCACAAAAATTTGGGGCTATTATAATTATTGCTTTAAAGTCCACACTCAATTTCTGGAATTTTTAACTTCTGCAATGAGAAGCACTAGACTGTATTATAGAAAGGGAACATGCTTCTTTTCAAACTGGAACTTCAAACTCTTTGACCACAGAAAAGAATATCATCCTTCTGAAAAAGGAAAGCAATTCCGCATATAGGGAGAGGAATATTTATGTGCAAATGTATACTTGCTGAAGCTTTATTCTTAGGACATGGCAACTATGGGAAGCATAGGGCCTAGAAAATGCTGAAGGCTAAACTGGGATTTTACTAGTGACAGTAACCAGTGCATTAATTTCAATCAGGCAGTCAAACTAATCCACTGATAAATTCCACTCTCAATTCTGAAACGGAACAAGAAGAACCTCTGCAGATCTCTAAGCCACTGCAACTCTGCTCATGCCTTGTATTCCTGTCTTGCAGCATCCTCTGCTATTTCAGTCATGGAATCTCTCTACCCAGCTTTCAAAATCATTGCTTCTGCTGTCGCTGAGCCAGTTCAATAACCAAGTCAATGCAAATATTTGCTCTAAGAAAAACACAAATTGGACAGAATTTCATCCATTCTTTCATAAATGTTCCAGAGCAAATGGAGATTTGTTGCACTCTAAAAGACAAGTGCTCCAAATCCTCAGGTAACTGTTTTCCTGAAAGTTCCCAGGGAAGCAGGTGTATAGCTGTTGTAAATTGTTCTGCTAATCTGGAAGCCTTCCAAGTTGGAGAAACACCACAGCATGATTTGCAGCTATCTATGGAACGACAGTCAGTATAATAACTGGTGTCCCAGCCTGATAAGAGGTTCTTGCAGGGAGACACTAATATATTTTTTAAATCCTTCACTGGAAGGGACGGGCAATTCTGAAGAACTGAAGGTAATGTGAGACAAGAACAGGCCTAAAATGCTCACAATGAAAATTCTGGGCAACCACTTCTCTTGAGCAACAGCTTCTGCTGTTTCACTCCCTTGTTTCTGCCTTAGAGAGATGCATTTCCTTTACCAAATACAATTGTTAGGTATTCGGTAGAGACAGCTGAAAACATGACACGAATAGCCCTACTCTCAGAACACCTGTACAGCTTTGAAATTCACTTACACAGAGATTCCTAGAACTCAAGAGAAGGAATTACTGAAGCACAACTACGAAAAGGAAGCAACTACTACAGATGAGAGGCGTTTTGCTCTCAGCTGGTCACAAACTTTCTGCCCACAGACTCTGACTTCCAGTAAGGAACCTCCCTTCCACCCGCACTTCTCTCTGGCTGCTGGGCAGCTCCCGTGGAGGCCACCGCTCCCACTCGTGGGCAGCCCGTGCTCAGGACTTCGTGCACCCACAAAGAGGTGGGCAGGCTACCGGGAGGGCCGGGAGCACCCCGCCAGCTCTCCCTGCCTGCCAGGTACTGCCCTGCGCGGCAGGAGAAAGGAGAACTCCAGAGGGAAATTAATCTTGCCATCCAACCCGCACTCCCCCCTCCCGAGAAGTCCCAATCGGAGAGGTCCCCCACTCCCAGGACGGCAGGAGAAAGCCTCCCTCTTTCCCTCCAGGGAGAGGAGCACCCGCTGCCGCCCCGTGGCCCGCCTCCCCCGGCTGCAGCGGGGCCGGGAGGGACGGAGGGAGGGAGCGAGGGCCGGGCCCGCAGCCAGAGCCGGACCTGCCGGGCTGGGCACGGCCATCGCCTTCCCCCTCCCCGGCTCTCCGCCCTTCCAGCCAGCCCGCGAGGGCTCTTCCTGCTGCTCCAGCACTGCGCTCCCAACGCCGGCAGCCGCTGCCCTGCCCGTCCCCGGGCTGCCCGGGAAAGGCAGGGCCCCAGGCCCCGTGGCCGCCGGCACCGGTCCCGGTCCCGGTCCCGGCACCTACCCTCCGCTGGCTCCGGCAGGGAAGCCGTGTTCCCGGGAAAACATGCTGGACTGCTCCGCTGAGTCAGCTCCCGGGTTCCCTCCTCGGGAGCCTGCTCTCCCCCGGCCCCGCCATGAAGAAGGGCACGGGCTCCCTCCCGGCCCCCTGCGAAGCCGCGGCTCCCGCCCCCACCCCTCCTCTTCCTCCCCGGCCGGGATTCACCGGATAGACAGGGAAGGGACCCGCACAGCCGGGACCGGGCCCGGCGGGCAGCGGCTCCGGAGAGGACGGAGGGGAGGAGGGGGAGGAGGAGGGATGGAAGAAGAGGAGACAAGGGGGGATGGGGTGATGACTCCTGCCCCTCCTCCGCTGTGGCAGAGAGGTTCCCCCTGGAGCCCCCCGTTGTGGGAGCCCATGGATGGCGCACAGCGTGCAGGAGCAGCTGCTGGGACAGCCGAGCCGGGGACGCTGCTCTCCGGGTTGTCCGTGAGGGTAACATAAGCACAGCCTTAGACAGGGACAGAAGAGGGGTCTCTTATTCAACTCTGCTATAGAACAAGATCGTATCTCCAGGCTCTCAGTGTCCAGTGAGGAAAGTGAGCATCAAAGCAGTTCTCCACAAATCCCCATTCTCTTCAAGGGAAGGCAAGGAAGATGCTAAATCCACTAAATCCAAATCCTTGGCATTTGGAGCTGACATACATCAAGTACCACAGAGATTTGGCTCTGCACCCCTTATGAAATAGCTCACTGATCCAACGTGCAAACTAGGGAAGCTCAAATTTTCAGGGGTCACAAACCCTTTGACCACATGTATTTGCATTCACTCATCAACAGATCGTCATTCCTGACAAAAAATTGAGCATGAGAACATGGTCTGTCATAGCAAGAATATGCATGTACCCGTGTTTAAATGAGAACACAGAGTTCTTCTGGACACGTATTTTTTCCTGTGCTTCTCAGTTTCATTCCACAGGATGATGTCATGTTTTCTCTTTACATCAAGACCTATAAAAGCAGCAGCTACAACCTTATGCCAAATGTCAGCCTCACACTGGGTTTGTTCTAACTCACGAAGGGGACATACAGAAACACAGAACAAGAGACAGAATTTGCCAGAGAGTTAGGAAAGATGCAAAAGAAGAGTGCAAACAGTATGCAGACAGACCAGACAGAAAATATGAGATAGCAGATAGAGATGGGGAAAAAATGAAAATGCAGAGGGCAAGGAGTTACATCAAAGTTTAAGGGATGAATGCAGCATTTTCATCATAATGCTTCCTATCAATTGTACTCATGAAAGACCTGGATAGAAATTAATATGGGGTCTGTTGGTGGGCAAAGAGATTGTAAGGAGCAAGGAACCAAGATAGGTGACAACTTTGAATGGACAAAGAAAGGGTCCACTTGCTGGTTTTAGTAACTTGCATGGAGTCCAGGTGACTCAATTTCCTCTTTTAATTCCTCAGAAGATCTGATGCTGGAGTGTGGGCCAATTCATACATCCTCGCTCCAACCCAAATGCCTCACAGATGGGCCCAGGGCACTGAATACAGCAGCTGCTCTCTGCATAAGCAGATCTTACTCATTCACCTGAATCTCTGAGCAGAGATGTGACTGGACCATGGCAAAGAGCCAAGCTTGCCATTTCTGCTGCATCTAGGAAGGAGGAAGAGATATTATTTTTTCCTGTTAGAGAGGGCTGCCAGCAGTAACTACTGCCCTCCCCCATCTCAGGGTCATTATCAGCAGCACTATCAAGCCTGGCCATGGTGAAAGCAAAGCATACAGAGAGGCTCAGGTCTTTCTGCCATTCTTGTTCTTCGGCAGCTTGCCACTACAGACAAGAGCCAACTTTGTTCACATACAAAACCACACTGAGCTCAGCTTTCATTTAACTGTCTCACAGCTTTACCTAACCTTCTGTCTAACTCCAGTTGTGTACAAAGCCCTCAATATGCATAAGCAAAACAGCGAACAATTATTAAATACCCTAATTACTGTTCCAATTAGCCTCCTTTAGCAATAGCAATATGAATAAATCATATGTAAGCAAATCACAGGTCCCCTTTCTGTTCTTCAACTTACAATCAAGGTAACGATTGTTACTATTTACCCTGCTGATGCAAAAATATTACCTAATATAAGCCTTGAGTTGTACTAAGTAGATTCAGCTCCTATTGATACTTGCGTTCTTATATGACTAATTCAGTGTACTTACAGTCTTAGATTTTAATCCCCATATGTGTCCATACATGCATAGATCATTATGCATTTTATAGTTATTGCGTGTTTTAGGGACTGGCATGTAAGTTTTTGTTCTTTCAGGTATCCTTGTAGGCACGTCAATATATGTATTACAGTAATTGGTGTCTATACCTTTTGCCATGTATTTTCCCAATTTTTGTTAGCAGATTTTTTCCATGTGTTTAATTTCATTAGCATTTTATCTTGCTCACATAGGAAAAGTCTGTATTAGCTGTAACACAGAAACTGGTGTCTGCAGTTCTGTTAATTGAGTCATTGTAAGAACATCAGCAGCTCCACGGAAGCTGCGCAGTACCACATAAACACAGCAGTATATCCTTCAAGGGTAAACTCTTCAGGGCAAAACCTGTATTTTTTTAAGTTTTATTTCAATATTATACAAACTCATAGCTGCATCCACAGACAGAAACATACGTGTTTTCACATCAGCTGTTTCCACAGATCTGTGCACACAGCTTCTAAATATAGCACCGTCTGTGCACAGACAGCACCTCCCGCAGCGCACTTGGACTCCTCATTTTATGTCCAGGACTGACATAATCAGGGTGGGATTCCTTTGAGTCCGGGCAGACCCTCTTTCATGCCCCTCCATCCCTTTAGTTTGTTTCATTTCCTACACAGACATCCGCTCTCCCCACCTCCACTCTCCTTTTCTCTCTCTGCAACTGCTTCTCTACACAATGCAGAATAGCACAATGTCTTTTAAAAAGCACACAGACACTTTCCCTGATGAGGCTGAAACTGCCCCAAACTCTATCCATTACACAACGCCACCCAAGCAGCAGAGAAGATCTGGATCAACCCTCCCCCACCTATCTTTGCTCCCATTCCTTCTAAATGCAACATATTTTTAATTGGCATTGCAAGCAAGACGAGAATAAAAGCAGCTAAGCTGTTCATCCCCTACCTGAGCAAGGATCTCTCATCCCCAGCTGGTGAGCAGATGGAGACAGGGAACCCAGCTGCTCTCCTTTCCTTGCACTATCAATTATTCACGTAGGTTGCAGTGTCCTCCCTCTCCCTCCCTCCCTCCCTCCCTCCCTTTCTCTTCCGCTGCCCCCACCTGCAGCTGAATGGAGATCGAGCAGGTCGGTTCTGTCACACTTGAAACTAGAGATCATTGTCGATTGAACAGCCAGCCTGTGGAGCAGCTGTGCTCTTAAGCAGAGAAGATTTGCCCTGGCAGAAGGGTGACAGACTGGCAGCTCCAGAGGTGGAAGACAGGCAGCTCTGTACATCCACATCCTGCTCCCTGTGCTTCTAATCCCAGACCTGCAGGGATGACCTTTAAAAATGAGAGAGGCTTTTGGGGTTTTTTTTCACCATAGAAAAGCAAATTTTTCTAGTCCTCTCAAGTATAATGACAGTTATTTGGTGACAGTGAACTGGGTTACGCAAATTCACGTGTATAGATCAGTGTAGGAAGGGAAAGTAGAAGACTGGAAAAATCTGAAACATGATTACGTAGCACTGATTTAGTCCCATAGCAAAGGCACTGGGAGAGGATAATTTAAGGGGACAGAATGACATGGTACTTTCTGTAAATGCTTTTGGTAATCATGAGTCATGAGACTGACCTGTGGGTTGGAATGATTGTTCAGTCACAATTTTTGTAGATAATTAAAGGATTCTTACGTGGTACCAGTCTTAGGCAAAGGTAAAATGAGTTCTGGCAGACCTAGGTCAAGGCGTTTAAAGCATTTTGCTTTGTAGAGGGCTACTACCCACAACTGGGTGAGTGTTCTAGATCTGCCTCACGGCAAAATTAGGTTCAAGTCCCAGGACAAATTAACCACTCCATTTTGCACTGGAGTAACTCACCCTGAATCATCCCGGTCCCATCAGTCTGCTGGGGGACCCTCCTGCTGTGTCATCTCAAACATCACAGTAATTTGATCTGTCAATTCTTCCCATGACCATAGCTGCGGCAGAATCATCACAGAGACAAATAAAAACACCCACACTAGGGTGCTCAAACAGTAGGTCATCATGGCTTTTCTGCCCTACTTAACTTTTCCCATCTTTTGAAAAAAAGAAGTCTGCAGGAATTTTACCAGAAGTAGTAAAAAGTTTCCTGAAATTGCATTAAAAATAAAGTGCCTAATAGAAAATGTTGGTATTGCAACCACAACTGTGAGTAAAACTCCTGAAAACCAGCAACTCTTTTTAAGAGGGCACTGGGATTGTTTTTAATTATCTTCTCATTTTCAAAACTTTACAGATCAAGCTTTGTCAAGCATTCCTCCACAATTCTGCAGGCTGGAAATATTTTATTTTAGATAAAGAAAAAGTCATCACCTTTTTGTTTTCATGTGAGCATTGGAACCACCAAGTTCTACAGATGGAGCAACAACAAATTTCCCAAAGATTTGTTTCGTGCATTAGTTCCAGGTCCAAGAACTCTAATTCAGTCTGCTGGAGCACATACAAGACCCTTCTCTTGTACTGAATCTTTGATAAGGTTCACTTTGAAACCTTTACCTCCTTTGGATCTTTTTTCCTGGTTGACCATTTTAATTAAATTTATAGGAACCTCTTCTCTGAGATAACAGAAAAAAAGTCTCTTTGAGATAATTATTGAAGAGATAATTATCAAATTATTAGAACATAATTTAAAGAAAATTATCAAATCAACAAATTATCTTTGAGACCTTGATACCCTAATTTTGGTAGAAGATAACTATTCTGGATGTTACAAAGAGATAATGGTATACAGGCACAGACAGACTGTCTAAAGCATGTTTTATTTCCAGAAAAGTAGACTAAGAACAAGACATGGTAAAACTCAATAAAAGTAAGAAAATCAGCATTGTAAATATTAGAAAAGCAGTCATTTTTGGCTTTTCAGTAAGCAGCAAATATCAATACCTGTGCATCTACCTACAGATATAGGAACATAGATTTATGCATTTTCTTTCTGAATCGTAGACTCATATTGGACTAATTGTGTGACTACTTTGGTATCTTACAGTTTAGTGTTATTTGTATTATATACCATATACAATTTATATACTACAAATATACAATTTATGTACTATATATGATTTAGTATTATTAGTATTACATACTCAAAATTAGTATTATTCATAACCTAATCAATACAATTATAACATCCTGCCATTTATACAAGTCTTTAAACCACCCTCAGATTATAAACTGACTGGGTATTCCCATATGTCTGTAAAGACGGTAGAAGAAATTGTTTCCATATAAATACTAACACTTCACATTTCCTTGCCACCTTTATTTGAGTATCTCATAATATATTACTGATATCTGTTCCCGTTATTACCACTGTTCCACTTAAGGATAAACTGGCACAGAGATACTAACCCTCACTATCACCCAGGGCCAGAAAAAGGAAACAGAGCTCTGAGTCCATTAGTACAGTTGTACAAACAGCTTGAGATGCCTCCATACCATGCTGACACAGGAGAGTCCCACTCAGATCAGCCAGTGGATCCAGGTGACATCCTGAATGCCAGTGCAGGTGCAACGAAGGGAATTGGAACAAACGGCCAGTGATGGAAAAGGGCTATGGCAGGACTCCTTTGCAAGCAACTGAATTTTAAAATGACCCATGACAATGCAGCATCAATCTCTCAGCAGAGCCCTTAGATAACAACTCAGTTTATTTTCAAGCTTTGAGCAAAGTTGCCTGCTAGTAAAACTTAATTATATGAGAAATATTTATGAATTTATCTGTCTGTTGGTACTGCACGAATTGGGGAATTGGGGGGATTTTGACGGTATAACTTTGGAAATTTGTCAACAGCGAAAATTCATTAGGAAGGAAATTATGGGATTCCTTGCTAATTTCAGAGATGACTGGAATGGTCATGATTCAGAAAAGATGAAGCAGTTCCTTCACAGAAGTGACATCTAGGTTCATCACTACAAGCACAGCAGAAGGACAAGTGACAACATTCAGCTCGCACCAAGGAAAATTTCAGCTATATTCAAGGAAAAATTTGTTCTTCCTATGAGGGTGATTCACTGAGAAGTACCAAGAGAGACTGAGTAATATCATTCTTGGAGATCTTCAGAAGATGTATATACAAGGCCCTTCTAGCTTTGAAGTTGACCATTTTGTGCACAGTAGTTGACCTAAATGAGACCTTTTCATACTAATTTATTCTATGGTTTTATTCACTGCATGTTAGAAAATTCATGGCATGAAATGTTCAAAAGCTCAAAGTTCATCATTTCAGCACAATATGTAAGAGCTTCAAGTTCTGCAGTGTATCAGATCATAACCAAGTCAAAATTCTGCACCGATGGCTTCCACCCAGAAATCAAGTTCTCTAATAATTCAGCAGGTAAAAATTTTCTTGGCATATGTGAAAGTACTAGGGAAATCAGAGTCTGTATCATCCAGCAAGTCTTGCCCTGAGCATATATCACAAGAGGATAACTCAGGGACATGGAAAACACAGGATGTGAGGACACCTCTAGCGGAGGAAGGCACTCTAATTAAAGACCATGTTTTGCAAACAGTACTGTATTATCTATATAATAATCATGCTTAAGAGAAAGGACTTCCTTTCTAGGCTTTACTGCACCATTAATTTCATAACTGGCTTTAACTAATAAATTTAACAAAGGAAAACCCTCTACACTCTCAGTAAGCCCAGTCCTTCAAAAGCAGTGACATCTGAATATACAAAGACAGTTCACATCTGTTACATGGGAAATCAAGGTAGAGAAGTGAAAGGATTGCCAAGGTCATGTTAAAACAGATGGATGGACAGCAGAGAGGCAAGTCATTAGACTGAGGAAAGGCTGGAAAGCACAAGGGTGAAGATACAGGCCTTGCCTGGGTTGGATCAACAAGTTTAACAATTTGCAGTAATGAAATGGTGTTCAAACAAGGGGAATAAGAGCTGTTTAATCCAAACAAAAGGACGGGAAGCACAGGCAAAGATTTTTTTGTGGCACTGGCTGCTAGAAAGATACATAGGATGAGAAGGAAGGGAGGTCAGAAACTGGCTGCACTGCAGATGAGGACAACAGAGAAACGCCTGGATGAAAAGGCAATCGGACAAGTAAATTTCTTTTTCAGAATTAGGGATAAAGTTGCTCGCAATTTCCTTCCGTCCAGATAATCTGGACCAGATGGGATAAACCCCCACAAACATCTCCTGCAACTCTGAAGGGCGCAGAAGGGGTTAAAGCAGCCTGCAGCACAAAGGGTGGCGGGAGCGGCCCCGTCAGACCATGTCGAGCTGCGGAATCCCCGGGGACAGAGCACCCGGGCCCCCTCCTCTGGGAAATGAGACCGGTGCGGCGGCCCCTTTAATAACGGGAGGCGGTGCTGATTAGTGTGGACGGTACGATCCACTGCGGAGCGGGAACGGGAGCGGGAACGGGAGCGGGAGAAGGAGAAGGAGAAGGAAGCGGGAGCGGGGCGCCCGCCAACAGGCTACAGTGCCCGGAGCGTGTTAGGGACACGCAACAGGGCTTACACCCCCGGCGCATTAATACAGGCGGGGGGTCGTGCTGACAATTGCTTAGACATGATCAACACCTGAAATACTGAGAAATTATCTATTTCAGTGAAACACTTGTATTCTTTTTTTTTTTTTCTTTTAATTGAAGGAGGATGCGAGCTAGCTCAGGAAAGTCTCGGCCCTATTTCCAAGGCACAAAATAAGAGTCAGTCCCCATTCTAAAAGAGTACATTCTCCAAGAGACCTGCAATGAATGAAAGGATTTGCATGAAGTCACAGCTGAAGGCTTTGTAGCAACTGGAATTTGATTTGAGATTACCCGAATCAGAAGTGAGTGCCAGTCACAGGAACAGTCTCCTTGTTTCCCTCTTCCTTCCCACTATTCGACAGTCAAATAAAAGCCTGCGGTACAGTGCCTTTCTCCAGTCAGGGCAAGGGAAGGACATTGTTACTTACAGGAATCAGGACAGTAAACAAACAACGTGCAGGCTGTTCGCGATTACTCAATAGAATTTCATTGGAAAGCACCTAGCAATTATTCCACATCAACAAGCCACCTGGAAAGTGGTAAGGGTGGTTTACGTGGAGCATTAGGAGACAAAATAATGGATCATTTGTTTGTTAATCAGTAAGTACACACAGAGAATAAGGAGGGTCCGGTAGTGCAAGCATGTACAACAGCAGAGAACAGCTGATACTTGCTTTGACAAATACTTGGAATATGTAACAACTTTAAAAGAATCACTTCATGAGATTCAGTAAGAAAGCGTCTACACTTAGGAACCATACACTAATGCTAAATACCTAGAAAATCTGTTAATGAAGAACGTGGGGGACATTTTGCTTCTGTGAATGGTTAAATATGTGTCCTAATGTGTTTGCACAGTACGTATCACACTAGAATACAGTTCTACGAGGCATGTGTGGGCTGTGCATTATAGGTACACATACATTTATCAAATACATATATTCTGTGTATCAGCCATGCAGTAAAAATGGAATCTATGGCTTCAAGTTTACTTGTTACAGACAAGTGCCCCCTAAACATTTTGGAGTACTATCAAACAACATGTCTCAAAAAACAGTGTTTCCACATCAAACTTAAATGACCAAAAAAAAAAAAATTCTATGGCCAGTTTGTTAAGCACTTCAGTGGCCTGGATAGCACTGAGAGGACAAGCAGCACTGGAAAATCAGCATGCATAGAGCACCTTGGTTAGTAAGAATACAGTAGAATTCCCAGACTGCAGGGAGCTGAACTGCTACAGTAAAAAAAAGTCCTAGTAGATTGCAGTGAAATCAGCTCACTTACTTCCCTGTGGTAGGATGGGGGAGAGAATCGAAAGGGTAAGAGTGAGAAAACACATGAGTTGAGATAAAGACAGTTAATAGGTAAAGAGTCTGCATACACAAGCAAAGCAAAACAAGGAATTAATTCACCACTTTCCATGGGCAAGCAGGTGTTCAACCATTCCCAGGACAGCAGGCTCCATCATGTGTCATGGTTACTTTGAAGAAAATTAACTCTGCCACAGCCCAAACTAGCACAGCATGGGGTAAAAGCATCCAGGCATTCTCAGGGAGCAAGTGGTCTTCAATAAATAGTAGACCTGAAATAAAGAATGCCAGCAATGCTTTGGTGACAGAAAACTGGGAACAGGGAAAATACAGCAATCTTTTATCAGCAAGTAGAGCTGCACAAACTAAAATGTAACGAAAGGAGGGCAAGATGTTTCCTTCCTTCTCAGAGAATATTAAGAATTGATAAATATATTGATATAACTGATGTAAAGATATTTGTGGAATGAAAGGCAGAGCTACAGTCAATTGTGGGACTCTACCAAAATGAGAGAAGTTACATTTGTTAGGCAGTAAATATTTGCACTTTGTTAGTGCTTAACTAACCAGCCCAGCTGGCTTGGTGTGAATGCTGTGGAGATAACTCAGAAGCGTCAACAGGCAGACCAGAGAGTCTAGGATCAGCAACAACAACTCTCTCATCTTGAAGAGTTTTGCATAGGCATGTCAAATGTGGGAAATCACCTAACCACAGCCTTGTTGTTTATAATACCAGTCTCTCATCTATCACCCCAAAATTGTAATTTCTTTTCCCTTTGACTCATTCAACAGCATACATCCAGAATTAATCTGGAGAATGTCAGGTTTGATTTTTCACCATTTTGTGTATGTTCTTCGAGCTGTTCCACTTCCATTGTCTCTTACTGACCTGCCACAAAAACCTCTTACTATGGCAATTTCTAGCCAAAACGTCTCCATTTAGAGAACCACAATTCACAAGAAGCCTTGATTTTGTCTTTATTTTGTTGGGAAACATGTTTACAGCCAAATTCCACACTGCTTGTTTGACCTATAAGTTTCAACACAACTTTTAAGAAAAAATATTCAGCCTCCAAATTAACAAAATATAAAAGAGGATCATAAAAATAATCCCTGAAACAAGCCCTTCTTTGGAAATGAACGTGTCTCTGCCTTCTCCAGCCCCGTAATGAAGTGTGTTGACATGGTAGATACTGATGTTGCCAGTTTCGTGTACTTGAGGTTCAGAATTTTAGAAATTGTGAGGCAAGCTTAACGAAGTTCACCTTAGCTGGGCTGCCATGGAACAACACTTCAGGGTAGGACTGCAAGAGGAAAGCAGCAAGCAGAAGCAAGACATGCAGAAAGCTGCAGTCCTCAATACAAGCAAACAATTGTCAGGGATTTTGCATAAATAAAAATCACCTGGCCTTTACAGTGCTCATAGGAAATTGAAAATCAGTTCATCTCCGTAGAGTCCTCATTCTGCCCTGTTCCCTACTTTGCAAATATCATTTAAAAACAGCAGGTGAACATAATATTGCCAAGGAAGCAGAGGAGTCAGCTCTCATCATGGACGCCCTTTATCTTTTCATCAGATGGCCAAATGTTCATGCCGTAACAGTGCCTGAAGTACAAATTTAGGAAGTCTTGGTGATGGTCAAAGTTGTTGCTGAGTAGCTTCATCAGCAGGAGAATCTGGGTAAAAGGAGCACCACCATATATCAGAAACTTGGAAACTTCATCAATATTAATGGAGACCTAGGGGCTTTGTCAATATTGGTGGATCTCAAGCATGTGTAGACTGGAAACTTGTGACAGCTCTGAGTGTCACATACTGCCACACACTCAGGTGTGAGAAGTAAAGGGTCATATAATGGTGATTCTGATAAAAGACTATTATGCCTTTTTTTTGATCAAACAAGACAATATTTGGAGGAAGGAGGGAGGAACAGAGGAGGCAGTGGACAAGAATATATACCTCAGCAGTACTTCCAATATGAAGAAATCTCTTCAGCCAAGACTACGATCTTTCATGCACCAAGTGTCAATGAGAGCTTTTCAAATAGTTAACACCTTCTCATGAATCACTCTGACATCTTTCATCTGCAAGGGATTTCACAGAATAGTTCTATGAGGCAGAGGTTGCCAATAGCCAGTAAACGTAACAACTCTTCTCAAGAAACAGAGGCACCATCACAAGGATCATCTTCGGCATTAAATATGACTTCACTTCAACACAAATGTCCACAAACTATGACCACTCTATCCTGAAATTCTCCCTTCAATGGCAATCTTCTCATTTTCACAGAAAGACCCTTTGCAACCAGTCAACGCTTTCTCATGGAACCGGTATGGTGTGGAGGAAGCAGACATGCACAGTCATCACCATTAATAAATTCTCAAAGCCGTCAGTTCAACCAGATATACAGTTAATTCCACATATTGAGTGTCCTGGTTTTTTGTTGCCTGCAGTGAACTCGAAAGCTATCTCTCAGCAACAGAAGCCTTGATAATGCAGTGTTCCCCTTCACAAACAATAGGAGTTGCAGGATCACTACTGCTGCCGCCTCGGGAGAAAGCAAAAGGTGGTGTATTGCTTCCACAGTGCTAATTTACAAGGAGCAGGCTGGACTGGCAGTGATGTGGTGTGGTGCTTTTATGAGACTGTCCCTGCAGCTGATGGCTGACCTTGGAAACAGTCGTTTGCCCCCACAGGAACAAACATCTGAAACATTGTCACAATGACATTCTAGAATGTACCAGAATGACAATGCAGATGCCATACAAACTGCAACACTACAAGGCATGACAATGGCACATACCAGAAATGCATAATGATGTGCTCTTGCTAATTTGGCAGTGTCCATTAGGAATGCAAATCCATGCCAGAACTGGACAAAACCTGCCTGTATCACTAAATAAACTGACAGCTCAGACTGAGGAATCGTGCCAAGATAAAAACTACGTTCTTTTCAGCTCATGTGACTATTTACTTTCATAAAATAACATATTTGCACTTTCACTGACCCCTGTGAATGCCTATTTGCAGGGATGTAACTGAAATATAACACCCATTTTTCCTGAGGCAGAAAAAGGAACAAGATTGAGTTTCCTCTCTCCGAGGTGTGCTGCCTTTATGGCACATGGCTAGAGCAAAGTGCAGTCAAAGCTAGTAGTAAAACTAGGCTGAAACAAACAGTGGAGAATATCTAATGAAGAAAAAAAAGGATCCCAGTTGTAGATCTAGTTTTCAGGCAAAACCTATCTTTACTAAAATAGATTTTACTAATTTTTATTTTCTTTCTTAGAGTTTCTTTTCATACTAAGTTATCTATCTCTGATCTTCCATAGCTAAATCATTCTGTGGGTTTGTCACACTTGTCTTAGACTATGAGCACCTTAGGCTGAGAACAGGCATCAAGGAGCATGTGGGATTCTGTGCTGTATTTGCTACAAAGCACGGCACTCAGAGAGGGACCAGTACCAATAACAGCAGTGTACTCTTCTTCTCCAAAGCACAACTCATCAATAAAATGGTTAAGTGATTTCTCTGTCTGGCAACGCTTTCCCCATTCTCCCACTCCACTATTTACTGAAAGAATTTGAAGAAAGTGCAACATTATACAATAGGAATGTAGGAGCATCTTATGGAGAGACAGTCTGGGTCCCACCAGCAACAGGAAATGATGCCAAGTTCCTGCTCAGGAGTCTACATTCTGCAACAGGCACTTCAACCTCTTTCTCATCTTCTCATGTCTATTATGTTTTAGCCCACAGTGAGTTGCATAGTTGCTGAATTCCAACCCATGTATTTTACTGTTGGGTGGTAATTCCCAAATATTTCAGGTGTGGTTCCCTAGCAAAACCATCTAATGCTGTTGAAAGGAAAAGGGCATCCCCCTTTCTTCAACACAGAAATAGGCTATGAGGTCCCTTCTCCTCTTCTGTGGCCATAGTGGTATTTCCTGCCTGTTTTTGTGACTGTTAGTGTATTGACACAAGAGAAAATAGCACTTTTTAACTTTTTACTTATTTATGCCCTGTTAGCAATTCAGAACATGTCACGGAGGGCTCCAGTGTATAACAGGTTTGGCAACATAAGCAGCAAGAATATGTCGCTAGGACCAGCGAGGAAGATAAGGAACAGAAACTCTGTGGCAATTATACATTAACTTTTCTCACTGCATCTCATGTCCTTTGGCTGAAAACTTTCCTATTTTAGAATGGTGAAATTACGTCTAGAGAAAAGGAATGTTCCATAGTAAAGCTGCTCAGCATACACAGGTCTTATTTTCTCTTCTTTCCAGAGACACCTAGTACAGTCCAGAATGACAGCAAATTATCTTCCTGTGTTCTTTTAACTATTCTCAATTGAGCCCTTATTTCATCTTACAACTATTTCTTTCTGCTCACTTGCTCTTTCCATACTATGGAAATTTCCACAGTGTTCCACGTGATTCTTTCACCATATTCTTGCAGTAGGATCTTAACTGCTTTCCTTCTTCACATTTAGTCACAGCCATCTCCTCCTCTGCCTGATCCACATTAGAAGCTCTAAATTAGCAGAAGAGGGGAGGTCACTGTAGTGTCCCATTTAGTAGCATTTCAGTCACCAGGCTGGATTCCTTCAGAGAGGTGCATACTGCCAATTTACATCCCACATACAATAACATCTCAGTATAAGTACTGCAGTGTGCAGAGGTTCTACACAAGTGTAGAAAGTCTTCCAGCAAAAAGTAAATAATTTAGACCAGGCTGGGCTCTATCATTAAACTAAACTAGCTGCAGAAATTTTTACCAGTGCTAATGAAACCTCACAACTTTAAAATGCTTGTCCTAAGGAGAACTTAGAATAAAAAGATGAGGAAGCTTCTAGCCTTCACTTTCTTCATTTTCTTTTTTTCCCCAGAGAAAAAGCAAAATGTGACGTAAGTTAATTTAAAAGTCTGTAAGACGATATAAAACCCCTCATATCATCTTGGTAAATTCTTCTTACTCTTCTGTTCCTCTCCTGGCAGGAAAAGGAGGTGCTTCTTTGTTAGTTTTAAATACTTATGAACTTTAGGTGTGCAGACAGCCCTGAAAACACTTCACATCTTGAATGTGACTCCCCACTTTCAGAAAAGAGAAATCCTTTCATTCTGCACAACATAACAAGTGTCTCTGACTCAATCTCTGTACATTTATGCTTTTTAGGCATCCTTCAGACAGCTGAGGAATTAATAGCAGCAGTGGAAGCTCTTTGTGTAGTATCAGTCCATCTATGACCACATCTCAGCCCTGATCTACTGAGAAAAGCCACTGCAGGTAGAAGACAGCCATGCCAAAAAAACCACCACACAGTGACTACACGTATAACTTCCAACCATTGTCCTGTAAGAACTGGAATTAGCTGGAAGGAAACAGAGATTGCCAGTTCCCAAGAAATGTATGACCATTAAGCTCTGGCAGGTCAAACACAAATAGTTTTCCCAAAGTTACACACATATTTTGAAAATCCAAGCATAGGCGTTTTGCTTTCCTTGGGGTTTTGCTTTCTCCTGCCTAAAACATTATACCGACCAGAAACATCAACCAGAGCTCATGACTGCCCCATGATCTCTCTAGATAAAATGCAGTGATGCAATTTGCTTAGTCACGAAAGTGACTATGCAAAACCTGGGGGGCAAAAGGAGAGGCAGACAAAACTGGAAAAGGAGGTTCAGTAACACTTTGTCCCCAGTACTTGCTCAGGTTCTCAGAAATTGCTTCAGGACAAGGTTATGGGGAAGAATAGACTTAGCGATTACAGTCAGATTAATCATGCTGTGGTGTGCACGTCACAAGCCCTTGGGAATAAAGCAAGCTTCTCTGCATACCGAGCTGATAACTGAGCTTACTGTAGGTACTAAGTTAATTAGTAGCAGTCGGGGCACGAGGTTGAGTAGATAGTGAGATGAAACAGGGGAAAGGTGAAATGCTTCTTAGAGGCTGACAACGAGATACTGGAAGAAAAAAAGAAAGAATTTAAAAAAAAAGGAAATTCACAGTCCTAACTAAAGAAATATACTGTTAAATGAAGGTTCCCACAGTATGACCGAGCAACAGAGAACAGAAAGCTTTCTGTAAAAAAAAATAAATCTCTACTGCGCATGAAAGGCAGACAGTTTAGGATGGCAGGATAAATATTCTTATTTACTCTCCCAGGCTTCAACACCTTGTTTAACAAACCCTGCAGAGTGATATCTCTCAGGCCTTACCCAAGCCCCACTGCATTTTCTGTGCCTTTTAATCACCAAAAACTTCTTAATGCAGCTGTGTGATCAATTTTTCTTTGTTACGGATCCCAGTGACAGTCTGAACTAGACTACGGAGGCAACCAAAACAGCCGACAGATAAAAATTTCAGAAGTCCTTCAGAAATGTTGTAAGGCCTCATGTAGAAGCACTTTTCTGCTAGAAAACATATTGCAAAGGTTAGTTCACAGAAATTCATCCTGCTTTGTATCTTTAGACCAATAAAGCAGTACGTATCACATCATAAACATGTTCAACTAATGCACACACATCTGCATCATAAAGTATTGTTGTTTTATGCGTGCTTGTAAATGAATAAAAATAATTCCTAAAGATTCAGCACAGTCATCCACATGGGTAAAATCTACAGGAGTTACTGAACTCTGAACTTCAACAGAAATAAACTGATGCAATCAATTCAAGCAAACCAATGCAGCTGAAGTACCTTCTGTAGGAACTTACAAAGGGGATTCAACAATGGTGAAATTGTTGGGGCCTTTGGACAGTAGTCAGTGTATATACCAGAGCTGGGAGTTGTCTAAAGTCATCAGGCTGAGCTGGTAATCCATGATATATCTAACAGGCTTTGCTGAGTGAAAAATGAGTCTTAGATTCTACACCTTTCTGTGGGGCTTACTCCATCAAAGAAGGAAGAATTTTCTTCTGCTCCAATGGTTTGGGCCAGGTCAATCAAATGACAGTCACTACAGCCCTGGAAATTATTCCCACTTTTCCTCCCTCCTCATCCACCACTCTGTCTATGCATTCCTATTGTTTCCCTTTAATGGGGAACTAATGGTTAGATGATACTTTAGGAACTAGATTAAGTCCACTAAATTCACTTTGGAAAAATGTAAATACTTTCCCACTAGCTGAGACAGCTGGGCTGGTTCAGCAAGAGATCACCTGAGCACCGAATCACTGCAAGGAGGACAGGAGGAAATGGAGAACAGGCAGGAGGAATAATTTTAATTACTTCCTCAAATCAGTAGGATATAAATCTTTTACCTCTGAGGAGTGGTTCTAACAACCACCAGCTACAGTGGTTATAAGGTAGTTGCTGTTTGTACTGACGTGCAGATTCCACCACGGGTCAGTCATGATGCCTGTGTAAAGAGGATGTCAAAACAGTTTTCTTAAATCTTCCTTAGCAGTTAAGGTGTTCTCAACTCCAGGCAACCCCAAAATGGAAATCATATTTTCCATCTAAATAATAGCCTTGCAAAATGACATGCTACACACCAGAATCCTGACTTTCTCCCCTTTATGTGGATTTTAAGTCTGCCATCTTCAAAAGAATTCTCTTGAAAGCAAAGAATGGATAACAATCAAAGCTAAACGTCCTTTATCTGTCAACAGCCAAAAAGGCAATTATAAGGAGAAAATATTCAAAACATAGAAGCAGTGACAAGTCTAGGCTAGAAGGGCAGATGATCTGGTCCAACCTCTTACTGAAAGCTGGGCTGTGGACTCAGCTGTGTCTTGAATATTTCCAGCCAAGAGGATTCCTCCACTTCTCAGGGCAAGTAGTAGCATTTTGCTGTTGTCACATTAAAGACTGTTTTTCTTCTTTCTAGAGGCACTTACCCTTTTTCCTGTTGCCTCTTATCCTGTCACCATGTACCCTCATGAAGACTCCCTCCCTCCTCTCTGCAACTACCTACTATAATTGGAAAACTGTGAGTAGACACTCACCACCTGCCCAAGCCTTCTCTCCTGTCAGCTGTACAAATCCAGCCTCTTAAGTTGTTAGAGTTCTCCAACCCTCAAAGCATTCACCAGACCATATTCAATTTTTCAGACCACATCCAAATTGGGGGGACCAAAACTGTACACAGTATTTCAGGTGTGTCCCAACAAGTGCTGCGTAGAATAATCCCACCCCTTGATCTGTTCACTACCCTTGTACTGATGCAGCCCAGGACAGTTTGCCTTCATTGCTTCAAGGACACACTGCTGACTCCTGCTGAGCTTCCCTTTCATCATGCCCACCAAGTTTATTTCAGCAGAGCTGCAGCCTGTACTGCTGCTTGGGATTATTCCATCCCTGCATGACTTTACATTTATCTCTGTTAAACCTCATGCGATTCTTGTTGGCCCAAACTTCCAAACTAAATACTGTTAGTAAACATTTAGCAGTAGGGCGTCTTTCTGTTACAGACAACCATGAGCTGCAGTCTGCTCCTGGAGATAATTCATCCTATAGTGTTCAAGAACTACAGTGAGGTAAGCACTGATGAGTTCTTCTATGGGCATTTATGAGAAATCTCTGGATCAGCAGCCCTTACCGTTATGGAAGATTCCAACTTCCCAGACATCACCTGGGAATAACAAATTGCTTAGATGAGCACATCTAGGAAATTCCTGAAGTTTGCAGGAGATAACTCCTTGTCATAGATACTCAGTGAGAAAACTAATAAAGATTCCCTCCTAGACTTGCTATTTGTGAATAGAGAAGGACTCATGGGAGCGTTGGTGCA
Source organism: Edolisoma coerulescens (assembly GCA_013397115.1). Lineage (NCBI taxonomy): Eukaryota > Metazoa > Chordata > Aves > Passeriformes > Campephagidae > Edolisoma > Edolisoma coerulescens. The sequence continues at coordinate 171,749 of VWZW01006985.1, read as the reverse complement.
GCCTCACCCGGAGTGCTGGGAGCACTTCTGGGCCCCACCATTTCAGAGGGGTGTGAAAGTCTTTCAATGTGTGCAGAGGAAGGCAACAAAGCTGGTGAAAGGGCTGGAAGGTGTGTCCTGTGAGGAGTGGCTGAGGGTTCTGGGTTTGTCCAGTCTGGAGAAAAGAGAGGCTGAAGGGTGACCCCCTTGCTCTCTGCAGCTCCCTGAGGAGGAGAAGGGGAGAGGGAGGTGCTGATCCCTTCTCCCAGGGATCCAGTGACAGGACAAGTGGAGATGGTTCAAAGCTGTGTCAGGGGACGTAAGGAAGCATTTATTTACCTAGAGGGTGGTCAGACATGGGAACAGGCTTCCTAGAGAGGTGGTCAACACCTCAAGCCTGTCAGTGTTTAAGCGGCATTTGGACAATGCCTTTAATAACATGCTTTAGCTTCTGGTCAGCCCTGAAGCACGTGAGGAGTTGGGGTAGGTGTAGGTCCCTTCCAACTGAAATTATTCTATTCTATTCTATTCTATTCTATTCTATTCTATTCTAATTTTCAGACACACACTGAAGGTTCAGATAACAGAAGTAATTCAGTACCTAATTCAGTTCTGTTGCTTATCATTACCTCTCATTCCCAGATACACCAGGGAGAAAAAATATTTTTTAACTCAGCCCTCTCTGAAATAATAACCTCTTGACCTTGAAATAATAACCTTTTTTTCCCTTTTGTTTGTAAAATCAAAGAGGGCATAAAACAACATTTGACAAACAGCACTTGATAAGGACAAATGTATGAATTTACATTTTACAGAAGTCATTAATAGATTTATGTGTGTGCCACGTGATGTGGGCTGGGCAGGCAGTTGTTCCTGCTTTGTGAGGCAGAGATCAAGATTCCTTGGCTACGTGGGGAAAAACCCAGAATTTTCAGGGCAGTTTCTCTCATTGAAGTAAAGCAGACCAAACAGATACGACACAGGTAAGCACCCCCCACTGCTCACTCCGCCCTCTTTCCTAATGAGTTTCCTGCTTTTGTGGGACAGACCGAGAAGAGCTGCAAAAGAGTAGAAGGTATGTGATCGGCTAGAAATTGCTTTGGATTCAGAACCTGGAAAACGGAGATTCTGCTTTCCCACACAAAACTCATACAATGGGATCTTCCCATCAGTTGGTATCTTCCCATATTCACTAGTTTCTGACTTTTATTTTCGAAAGAAATCTTCATTGTTTCCCTACCAAAAATCTCAGAAGAAGGGAGAGTTTTAACTGGTGTTCTATTCTCGGGTCAGAACGGGAAGCAGCAGTGCACATTCTTCCTTGTGATGAAGAGAGAAGTTAAAACATGACTGCTCGTACCTACCAAAACCTCGTGCTGGTAAGTAGAAAAAACGTGTTTCTTTTGCGTATATACAATTAACTATTTTTGCTGTAACGAGGGGAAAGCACACAATTTAACATGGAGCTATATAAAACTGTGTATTTGTTAGGAGATGCATATTCATAAAAAATATGCCCATTGTGTCATGCTTTTTCCCTTCAAAGAGGTCTTCACCAAAACAGCGGGATACATGTAGGTTAGTATAACACATGCAAGACAGCTCTTTAATTATGGTATTCTTGAATGCCACAGATCCCTGGTATTCATTCCATATTGACTGCACACAGTGGCAACTGCTGTCTCTTTCACAGAAATGGGGTTTGTAATGGGGGTCAGGAAAGGCTCTCGTGTCTGAGAACAGAGTGAAAAAAAGCACATCAACAGAGAAAAAACTGAGGATACAGGCAAATACTCAAACAAATGCCTACATTTTACAAAAACACACATACCCAGCTATATCCAGAGCCTAAAGTTACATTACTGTTCTAGTGCTACACTGAAGTTAGATGCTCAATTTACTGGGGCAGACAGGCCCATTAAATAATGCTGCTTTTCTTCCGGGACCTGAATGAGTATTTGAATGTTCATTATGCAAGGCACAAAAGTCCTAGAATTAACTCTTAAAGTTATTCTGTGTCTTGCTTTAGCAGTAACCTCAATCTGCATCCCTGTTAAGCCATACCTTTCTAGATATGCCTGATAATAAGTGCTGATGGTCTATTTATGCATTTAATGTTTTGCAACTGTGTCCAAGTGTTCCAACTACTCAATATGCCTGCACACAGGAAATTCTAGTATGTTTACATTGGTGTGAACAGATTTCCCAGGCTTAGGATGTACGTGCACGTACTTGAGTGTGTATGTTCTTACTTCGGTCACAATACTTATAAATATAGGGTTTAAATGCTCATGTTTCGTGTTGAAAAAACTGTTTCAACTTCCACAGATGTCTGTCCCTTTAAGTGCCCATCTGTTCTCAAGTGCCTGCTATCACCATCCCTTCTGCCATGTGGTTAGAGACACGCTGGAAGAACATCCGCCAAACCTTGCTGCTTCTGTTCACTGCTGCTCTTCTCATCGGGGTCACCATGCTGGCCATCTCCTCTAACATCAACCCAGTAGGCTATTTCTTCCTCGGGGTAGGGGGAGTGTGCCTGGTCGGCTATTTGCTGAGTGTGTTTGTCGAGTGTTACCTGCGGAATCAACACCGGCATGACGCAAATGAAATACCTCCAAACAGGCAAAGCCAAGCAGGGTAAGCAGCAACCTGGTTACTCCCCTTTAACTCTCTCACCTCACTCCTGGCCATTTTACACACTCTTTTGCTGCCCTTCCCCTGAGGCACCAAATGCAGGCTCCGTTCCCAAAGACAAAAATTCTTTTCAGGTGGTTTTCCCTCCTTATTGACGTGGAGGTTGCAAATGTCAATGCCACGCGTGTCCTGTACCTTTTAGGATGTGTATTTTCTTCCCCTGGGAACTGATCCACTAAAACTTGCCAATGTTAAACCTATCCAGGCCCATTTTATTTTTCTTTGAGTAATCGAGGCTTGCCAAACAATGAGTCAGACAAGGAAAAAGAAAAAATTCTGAAGCATTACCAAATCTTATTTGGGTTTAACTCTAGAAACCTTATCTCTAGAGCAACTGTTTCTTGGCAAACTTTAAGAGAAACCTGTAACTGGGTGTGTTTCCACTCCTAAAATCCCAAATTTGACACTAATAAACTCTCTGATTTTTAGAGGCTCTGAATACTTCCACTTCTTTTTGGCTTCATGTGCATTTGCAGGTTCTCAGCATAACCTAATTTAACCCCAGTTTGCCTATTGTCCTTGAAGAGTTAAACTTTATTTGTAGCCTTGCTTCCTTGTATAATCCAGATAATCACTATCCACGTGCATAAATGACTTTGCATTCCCAAATACAGTGTTTATTTTTAGAAAGACTGTATAAAAAAAGAAGTCTATATTGGGCCTTGCTAGTTTGGGGGCATGCTTGAAGAAAACTAGTATCCTTTTATTTAAAAATATGACCTGAAAAGGAGAATGTCTCTAAGGTAACATTTTTTCTTTGCAGATAATTCTTTTAAAGACAGAATAATTAGTCCTTGTTTAAACTAAATGACAGTACTTAATTTTCTTCACTTCTTAAAAATGGATGAACATTGAGCTAATGTATTAAAAAAATTAGGTCCTGTTATATTCCATGAGATAACTAGTAGTTAGCAATCCTTAGTAATAAATTGTAACTGGTAAGAGGACACCAGGTTAAGCCTAGGACACTGAACTGAACAGTGTGGGTAGCTTCACTAACTCCGGGGAGTGTGGGAAAATGGTCAGATGAGCTATTATCTGTACCAGTAAGAAAGAGATTGACTGGACAGGTGAGCTGATCCAGGGGCAGAATATCCTACTCAGCAATACCACATGAGATGTCCTCAGTCTCATTTTTTGACTGTAGCACGGTCCCTATAGTCCATGATCTGTACTATAAACATAAAGTAAGCAGTAAAATAACGAGTGTATCTGGCATCGCTCTCTGGCACAGGGTGAACGCTGCCTATGAAGCGCCCACCTACGAGGAGGTGATGACCATGTCAGCTCCGCCAATATGGACAATTACATCCAACCCAGGCTCCGTGCCCTTGCCACTGAGCGAGCCTCCCCCATACAACGTAGTTATTGAATCCTCTGCCCAACAAGAGATGACGGTGGAGGCTCTCCAGGTGCCAGTGCCACCAGACACAATGCACACCTCGGAGACAGACACGGGCTCCAGGACACAGCTGCAGCTGGTGCTGCCCGCAAGACTGCAGCGGTTTGTTTCGGACATCCATGAGGAGAAAGATATTGAAGACAGGTTTGAACCACTGGAGCCACTCACTCCACCACCTGCTTACGAGACTGCCATCAGTGATGAGGTCTTCGAAGATGCTCACCAGCCCTCTGCGTTAAGATTGATTTCACCTTCCACGAATACAGAACCAAACCCTCACCCCAATACAGGATGCTCCTAGAGGGAAGATAAAATGGCTGAGACTTTTTATGCCTGAAATTGTAAACTTTTGTCTCACTGTTCTTTGAACCAGAGTTGAACTACAGACACAGTGTCTGATGTTGCTAGAATCTTTTTGCACAAAATATAAATCAATGCAATACCACACTGCTTTGTCTTGGCAGATACATAAATCCACTGTGAGGAAAGTTGTGTTATGTATGGCAACATTCTCAAACTGGAGATACACCTTTATGGGAGAGGAAAAGTAAATCCTGAGAAGAGACAAGGTTGCCAAAAGACCTCTGAAGAAGGACTGTAGGATGCAGCCAGAAGAATCTGCCTGGGAAAGGGGAGGAATAGAAACAACTCTAAGCAGGATCTGCCTGTGCATTGCAAACAGCAATATTGCTGAGTGCTGTGTGGTCATCGGCCACCCTGAAATCTCTAAAGAGAAAAAGCCTGCATGCCCCGAGTTGCTGTTTTGCAGCAACACAAATTTATGGTCTGACCTGTTTGTTACTGTCCCTCTGCCACACCCGCTCCACATCCTCAACTGTGCTACATGGGAGTGTGACTGAGGGGAGGGTGGCTGACTGCATCTGGAAGCTGGTACCACCTGATACCTGTCCCTTAGGGTTGAAAAGCTGATAGCATGCATCAAATGACTTCCGTTGATCACAAAATTCTCATCCCATACAGCCAGTGGTGGACAAGAGGCAGTTAAGTTTTCCCCCTGCAAGAAAGGCCAGCGATGGGATACATACACATGTAGGCATCCTCTGCATGGACTGCTAGCCTTCACGGCTCTACAGCAGGGTGTACGTCTGCTGTACTATAGAGGTACTCTAACAGATGGCCTGAGACACTTTATTGTCACCATGGCAAGCACTTGCACAGAAAGGCCAAAGCTCCTTCAGTTCTCTGTGGGCTCTGGAAAGGTCCACTCTGTCTGCCGAGACCACAGCTGCAGCGGAGAGCACCTGAGGACAACAGTCCCAAGGCTCATTTGGCCTTCATTGTGATAGTTCTAGACTGTAGGCAGGTTCTAGCTGTCACTGATCAGTCATGCTGTGCCTTTTTAAATGGGTGAGCTAAACTGATTGGGTCTGCAGTGTCAAAGTGGTCTGCAGTGTGCAATGAGATGCATTCCGTCTGGTGAATGTCCAAATTAAAAAATAAAAATGGTGGTCCAAATCTCCTGTGAAGGAGAGCAGCAATCATCACAGCTTTGCTCACATGACTGCATCTTTAATTCATATGAGGAACCATCAAACCATAGAAGCAAATAAATTATTTCTTATTGTTTGATTCTTTATAGTTCAAAGAGAAAAAAAAAGACCTTTTATGTTGTTTATAAATAAACAGGACTGCATTAAAAATTCCTGGTGGCATCATTAATTTTTCCTCCCAAAAGAAGCACTCCACAAAGCCATGCTTTTGCTTGCAGTCTGCTTGTTTCATAATCTCTGCTTAGAAAAAAGAGAGGAGTTCAATTTCTGAATCTACAGCTAAATTACTTTATTATCATTATTGATGAAGCAATTATGATACCTCTGTCACGGAAGTATTATGAGAGACAAACTTGCTGATAAAGGCAATGTGATTTCTTGAATGACAATCACTACTTGCATTTCCCTCCTGTATCTGCTAACAGAAATGAAAAAAGGTCACCAAAAGGTGTCACAGGTATGTGACACAGGCATAGAACCTTTGAGTCTTAAACTGGGCAACTCAGGACCTGTCTGAGTGCACCAAACTGCCAGGAGTCAGGAAGAAATTCAGGTGACCAGCACAGACTAAAAACTAGCCAAAACAAAGATCAAAAATGTCGCCAGTTATGATCAGCACAATTTTGTCTTCAACAGTTGTAAAGGTCGTCAAGCCTTTGGACTTGGGTCAAGCTTTAGCAAGTAGAATTCCTGTGCACCAGGGAGCAGCTATCTGAAGCTTTATGTGACTTTTTTGTATGTTATATGAGGAGCAGCTGAGGGAGCGGGGGTTGTTTAGCCTGGAGAAGGCTCAGGGGAGACCTTATTGCTCTCTACAACCTCCTGAAAGGAGATCGTAGCCAGGTGGGGTTTGCTCTCTTCTCCCAGGCAACCAGCGACAAGACCAGAGGAACTGGCCTTAAGCTGTGCCAGGGGAGGTTCAGGCTGGATATCAGGAGGAATTTCTTCGCAGGAGGGTTGTCGAGCATTGGAATGGGCTGCCCAGGGCGGTGGTGAAGTAAGCGCCCCTGGAGGTGTTTAAGTAAAGACTGGACGTGGCAGTCAGTGCTGTGGTCTAAGTGACATGGTGGTGCTCGGTCAAAGGTTGGACTTGGTGATCTCAGAGGTCTTTTCCAACTGATTTTTCCAATTGATTCTGTAACGAGAGCTGAGAATTTGCTTTTGCTAGGATGCTCACTTGATTCTCCTTTCATATTTCCCTTCCTATTTCTCTGCACATCCCGTGTGCTCCCTTTCTCCCTCCCTCTTAATTACAGCACGTTATCGTGTCTGATTGCCGCCGATTTCCACAGAAACCCATGTCAGCAGAGGCAAAGAAACTAAAATGGGAAAAAAACAACACAAGCTCAGAGCCGATACATTTCCAAGGAAAGCGGCACCGCCGCTAATCCTCCCTGCAGGCCTGACCCCTGCCCCGGCTCCGCCCCGCCGTACCCCTGAGGGGCCGCGCCCCAGCCCCAGCCCGAGCGCGAGCGCGGGCAGGAAGAGGCGGGAAAGCGCTCCCGCTCCAGCGGCGGTCACGTGACGGCGGGAAGCGGTTTGAATCGCGGGGGCCGCCGGGAAAAGGCGGGACGGGGCTTTTTTCCGCTCGTCGTCAGGCGGCGGCCGCCGGTCCGTGGGGTCGCGCCGGTTCCTCCCGAGCCGAAAGTCGGGAGCGGAGCACGGCTGGCTCTTTGCCGCGGCGCTCGCGCCTGGTGTCCCCGCTCCTCCCAGGATGCTGGCGGCGTGCGGCATGCAGCGGTGCCACCAGGAAGCGCTCAAGAAGAACCGGGTGATGCTGGCCAAGCAGCTGGTGTTGAATGTGCTGGTGGAGCACATGGTAGAGAAAGACATCATCACCACGGAGATGGTGGAAATGATACAGGTACGCGAGTTGTCGCCTGCGCCGTGAGCTTGATTTCTGGCTGAGCTCGGTGTCGTTCCTTGCAGTGGCAGCATGGGAAAAACTCACCTGTTACCTGCACATTTCAATGTGATTGCATTCAGGGCACCTGCAGGGAGTTGGGTGCAGCGTGCAGGAGAACTGTGAAATGCTTTAGTAGGAAAAAAAAAGCATTTCCTCTTAAGATGCCCTGTGTTCTGGTGTGCAGTTGCAGCAGGCTGTGCTTTGTGGATCGGGTGGTACCTTATAGTCCTTTGTTGTCATTTTGTGCTTATCTTTTTTTTTCACACCTATAAGATCTCTTTCAAAAAGAATACTGTGAAAATAAGTAAACAAATATGTTATATACCAGTTTGTTGTGGCACTGTCCATATAAAGAATTTGTGTTTCGTATATGTTTTTGTAAATTGTGTGAAGCGCCTTGCAGGGTTCCAGGCTTACTGTCAGATAACAAGTGCTATTTGTTTGTAGGCTTGTGTTACTTACCGTGTGCAGTGGGTACTATGGAGAGAAGTCATGGGAAATAGCTTGGGATTTCTCCCAGAGAGATGGTAATGCAGAGAACACTGTGCCGGATGGATATGCAGGTCTTCAAAGAAAGCAGACTGGAAAGGAAGTGGCTGAAGCTGCATGTCAGGTGCATCTCAGGGCTCAAGTAAGCAGCTGAGGGAGTTTTTAGTCCCCTAGCAAAGTTCATGGTCTCATAATAAGAACAGATGCTGAAAAATAGAATTATGACCTATTTTCTGGGCACGAGTGTAGAAAGTGTAAACCTGAGACTGATAAGGTTTTGATAGCAATGAAGAAATAACTTCCTGATTAATTTTGAGTCATTGTCAAAGATAATGTGAATCACTTTGCATACTTTGACTCAGTGTCAAAGATAATATTAGATGCCTCGTGGGGCCTGTCAAGGATATCAGTGCTGAATTGTGAGAGCTGCAGGCAGTCTCACCTGAAATAGCTCCAACCCCTAGTGGAAGAGAATAAAGATACAATGAAACACTGCAAGCCAGAGAATGAATCAAGGACTTCTTGTACTGTTTTGGGCTGGAGTAGTTAATTTCTTCATAGTAGCTGGTGTGGGTCTGTATTTTGAATTTGTGCTGGAAACACTGTTGTTAATGTAGAGGTGTTTTAGTTATTGCTGAACAGTGCTGACCCAGAGCCAAGGCCTTTTCCTGTCACCACACCCCACCAGCAGTGCTGGAGGTACACAAGAATTTGGGAGGGGACACATCCGAGACAGCTGACCCCAACTGACCCAAGGGATATCCCACTCCGTTTGGTGTCATGGTCAGCATGTAAGCTAGGGGAAGAAGGAAGGGGCAAACTCTGAGTGTCAGAGCATGGTGCTAATGATGCCAAGGTCTTGGGTTTGATCCTTGTATGGGCCATTCACCTAAGAGTAGGACTTGATCCTTTTGGGTGCCTTCCCACTCAGAATGTTCTGTGATTCTCAGTCACCATTTTGAGTGATGGAGCCCCACTGGCCTTGGAATGGCCGAACACCTGCCTGCCAACAGGAAGTAGTGGATGAATTCTTTGGTTTGCTTTGTGTGTGTGGCTTTTACTTTACCTATTAAACCATCTCTGTCTCAGCTTTTCTCACTTTTATTCTTTGGATTCTCCCCACTATTCTACTTGGGGCAGAAATAACTGAGCATCTGGTGCTTAGCAGCCCACAGGGGTTAAGCAACAGCATTGCTGAAGTGTGGATGGTGAGTAGGGTGTTCATTTGATGGCCTGCAATTTGTCACTTAAGGGGGAAGAAAATCCTCTCAAACTTAAGGTAATGCCAGAGAAAGTACTCTTTTTGGCAAGGTGCTGTTGTAGTTAAAAAGTATTAAACTGAGACAGAAGGGAAGAAGCCGAAAGGAATCTTCCCCTCCAGATGTAATTGAGTAAAAGGGAATGCAACAATACTTAGTAATGGATTATAGTAAGGAGAAAGGTGTTATGATGGATAAGTTGGGTAAACAGTAATAGCTTAGTGGAAAAATTATGCCTAATACAATAAACACACATAACTAAGAGCTTAAATGTGTATAAATAGCAGTAGCAGCCTGGGCGAGAGAACAGAGTGACTTGAACTACTGTTGCAGGGTATTGATCTTGAAATTGCAACAGAAATAGAAACATGGCAGAGGTAGAAAGAAAGCATTCACAGCTGGAATTGCAAAATACGCATTGTACTAGAAGGATACAAATGAAGGGAACACTTACTGGATAGTCCTTGTCATAACAGTGCAATGGAGAAAAAGTAAAGTGCATTTTAAAAAATCACTCAAGTGGAAAATACTTTGTCTTACCTTCCATTTTCCTGGAGTAGGTCTGTGAATTTTTAATATTCTTCCTGTCTCTGGCAAATGTGAGCACAGGTCTTAGAAGTGCTGTTAAGTAGCCTGTTACTGAAAATGTATTGTGACACTGATCATCAGGTACCTTAATGGAAACAGGAGGAGCCAAATGCCATTCTCTGATGAAAGAGAATTGATTCTCCAGGATATAATTAGTGACTGGTTCTATATATATATATATGCTCCTGCTCCCCCAGTAAGTCAGAAAATCAAGATCTGGCTAAATAGTTATGTTCTAAATCATCTTTTCTTAAAAACACAACAGTTACACTGGTCCTGTTGGCTTGATTTAAGCTAAACAAAAGAAGAAAATGGTTCTGGAAATAGAGCACTTAAATTAACTTCTGTAATCCAAGGAAATTGAAATAAATCAAGGAACTCAGGGAGATGAAGCGTGACATTTTTTCCAAGTGTGAGGTATCAAACCAGTACTGAAACTTTACCACAAGTAAGAAAAAGATGGGAGAGGGAACATGTTGCAGGATGAGCCACTGAAGACAAAGGTGGTTGAACTGGATGAGGAGCTCACAAGGAATACGAAGATAAGTGAAGAGTTTATAGGTGTACATTGGAGAAGAATTATTAAGTAGAAGCAGCTTCCTTTGATGTCTGAAATGTGGCGAGATAGTAGGATCTGACAGGATTGAATTAAAATTGGGTCATTCAGAAAGATACTAAACCATGTGAGTTTTTTTCCACTGTATACACTTTCAATAAAGAGTAAAGAAAAAAAATATGTTTACTTTGTAGTGAAAATGATGTTATAATTATCTAGATGAAAACCCAGAAGAGGGGAGTTTCAAACACAGGGGAAAAACTGTGGAAATAAAGTGGGACACTGGAAAAAGCTGTTTTTAATGCAAGCTCCAAAATCTACTTGAATAAATGCCTTCTTGTCAGAGCATCAGATGTTCTTCCAGAGCTCTGGGATGGACTTTTAAAATTGCAGATGTGGTAGCAAGAGCTTTCTTGCTTTTTAAATGAGTTGAATACTCTGTACTGTAATCAAAGACTGTGATTCTATAGATATAGAGATTTAAATACTCTGTTGATCACTAGACAAAAATGAAGGGATCACTGCTTCTGACAAGTGACATAAATTTGATTAGGATGTTTGTCAATTACATATGCTTTTTCCACAGATTCTGCAGGTATATTCAGGCTCAATAAAACTAATATGGAATTCTGACAGGAATTCAGAATTTATTTACAGCTGGTTTCTGTTATGCAGATTATCAAACCCATCTGTGAGGGGAAAGAAATGAATTAAGGATGTATTGGAAAATAAGATGAAAGAAGTGTGTCTTATGAAAGCTTTACTTCTGAATGTTTGCTGAACATATTTTAGTGTAACCTAAATGTGGTGTTGAAGAGGAAGTCATATCAGGAGGTACAGCCCTTTGAGTATTTAAGGAAGCATTGAGGAAGAAGTCTGCCAAAAGCTGACTGCTGTACATCCAAAGTGTAGAATATGAACATTATGGAAATTTCTTAACTTTTCAATAAAACTTAGATTCTGGTTCTTGAGGTCAGCTTCTGTTCTTAACTATCATTTATGGCTTAGAGTCATAGACTGTGAAGAAGATGAATGACCTTTAGCTTGTCTCAAAACAGCTGCAGGTCTTCTACTAGAAAGGAAGAAAAGTTCATTAGATATTTTAGAAATCAAGTCTTGACTTACTTAATTGGTTAAAATAAAACTCAGTGAGCTTACAGCAAGATACAAATATATAGAGCTGGTTATTTTCGATGGAGTAATGGAGCAGTGTTACCAGGAGAAAGGTACCTTCATACTTCTGCGAAGACCCAAGTAAGACATTATTATATGTACTTCTAGTCAACAGTACTCTGAAAATTCAGGATCCTGTGGGAGTAGGAAAAGCTGCTTACACTGATAAGGGAAAGAGACCATTTATGAAAGAAAGTGACTTGTTTACTGTAGAAAATCAAGACCAGTTTATAGACAGAAGTTTGATAAATAAGAGAAAGGACAGAACACTGAAGTCATGGAACACTGTTGATAGAAAAATAAATGCTTTTAGTCAGTCATGAATTAATATAGCTCTGAAATTGTAAGTTCATAAACGTTGGATCAACAAGATTTTGCAATATCCTCCCAAATGCATTGGGGCAAAAACCAAACTCCTTTTGACACCAAGCTTGATAATTCTTATGAGTGAAACCAGATGATGTGATCTTCTACATGTACCTCGAGGCTTCTTTTTTTTTTTTCTGATTTTCCTGTGGTTGCTGTATTGTTAGGCCTTAATTCCCTGTAACTCCTCAGCTATTCCCAATTGTCCACCAAAAGGAGAGATCTTGGATCTAAGCAGTAATTAAAAAAATATAGGATGAATTCCAAATAAATAAGATTTATTTCTGATACCCAGTAGTTTGGTATGTGATTCTTGGGGTGGTTTAGATTTCACAGGGAAGGGTATTATTGTATAAATTATACATTTTGTTGGCAAATACCCATTAATATTTTAGCAATTAGAACTTCTTGACAGTGTTTTACAAACATGTGAATTTTATTTTTTGATGGTTACTTTTCCACATATACCAGCATATATTGCTTCATTGGTCTAAGTATTAGTCTGTATGTATGAAATACCATTCTGGAATTGACTGCATATAATAAGTATTTTAATTAATGTTTTCTGGAGGATTTGACTGTCTGCATGAGACCATAAATTATTGGATAGTAGCGGAAGTATGTTTTCAACTTTGTGTATTCAGTGATGAGAAATAGATACTATTGCAATGGTAACTGGAAGTAAAATTTTAGAGAGAATACAGTGAGCTACTCTGTGTGGTCATGTATGAATTATTGGTTTGTTGTGTTGTCATATACTCTTGAGCAAATAGGAACAGAGGAATGTGAATGAAATCAACTAGGAAGAGTATAAAAATGGATCTAGCACAGCTAAGCATAGTGGGGGAATGTTTTTCTGAAATAGAAAAAAAATAATTGTGCAGGCAATTCATTGAAAGTTAACTATGTTAGTTGTTAACTTGAGAATGGATTTTGGTTTTTTCCTTCTGGGTACAGGCAAAGTCTGGGAGCTTCGACCGAAATGTGGAATTCCTCAATTTGCTGCCCAAGAGAGGTCCTGATGCCTTCTCAGCCTTCTGTGAAGCTCTACGAGAAACCCAGCAGCAGCACCTGGAGGCAATGATCCTGAAGACAATGTCCAGCCTCAGCCATGAGATTGCAAGGGTACAACAGTTTTAAAAAAATAAGATGGACAGCTTGCATTTCAGATTGGTTTGGGGCACAAAAGGATCTTTATCAAATGGAAAAAATGCAATTGTTTACAAAGGATAGAATGGGGTTTTGTTGCAAGTTGAAACTTGTAGTAGCCTTCGTAAAAGCAGAGAGGAAGAAACTTGGGAAGAAGAGAATTTTCATAAAGAATCACAAGGTGGTAGAGTCTGGAAGGTACCTCTGGAGGTCATCTCTTCCAGCTTCCCTGCTCAAGTATTACCTTCAGTAGGCTTCCAGGGTCACATCCAGGCAGTTTCTGAATATCTGCAAGGATGGAGACTGCAACTTCTCTGGGCAACCTCTTCCGGTGCTCAGGCACCCTCACAATAAAAAAGCGTTTCCTGATGTTCAGAGGGTGCCTCCTGTGTTTCCATTTGTGCCCATGGCCTCTGGGTCTGAAAAGAGCCTATCCCTGTCCTCTTTGCACCCCTCCTTCAGGTATTCATATGATAAGTTTCCCTTGAGGGATGAGGGATCTCCTCCCTTCATCTCTTCTGCTGGCATCACTCCTCCTAATGCAGCCCAGGGTACCATTTGTCTTTGTGCCAAGGGTACAATGCTGGCTCCTGTTTGACTTGGCACCACCAAGTCCTTTTCTGCCAAGCCACTTCCCAGCTGGGTGGCCCCCAGGGTGTATCGGTACCTTGGAGTGATCCTCCCCAGGCACAGGACTTTGCACTATTTTTCGTTGAACTGTACAAGGTTCCTGTAATGTTATTGCATCCAACATGTTCTTGATGGGTGTGTAATCAATAATCCAAAAATTGAAAAGAAAGTATTTTTTTCTCTGAATTTTTTTGGTTTAATATTCAGTGATTGTCTGAGTAGACTCTTAAGGAAAGAAATACTTTTGTTTCTTTCTTTTGTTATTTTTTTCTCCTTTTCACTATGTGTAGTTGTTAGTGTTGTACTAAAGGAAGAATTTTGCAAAGATTCCATGTTCTTAGTTCATTGGCAAGGATGGGAACTCTCAGTAAACATATTTTACACAAAGGAAGGGAGAGCAAATACTTTTGAACAGATGTTCCCTTATTAAAATGTAAAATTTATTAGCCTACCCTTTTAATTTTTTGTTTTCAATTTTGCTGTACTATACAAACAATGAAATCTTGACAGCAAACAAAAATATTGGAATCACCAGTGAAATCAAGTTTTTGTTAAAACCAAGAAGGCTAGGATGACCCCAGTGTAAAGATTCTAAACTGAGGATTTGGGTAGAAGTAGAGATGAGCAAAGAAGGGGTTTTGCATTGTGAGAAAGCGATGCTGCTGTCTTGTCATGATGTTTATTTTGGATGTGAACCATAATATATTTCAACCATTTTTATGTGTCTATAAATGCATGTATCTTTTCTTCCATGATACCTTCAGCTTTGTACTATAGAGAAAAAAACCAGCTATTTTATGCTACTCTTTTTCATGGATTTATTGATGTCTTGTAGCTTGAGCACTGTCACGAGTCAGATCTTCCGTACCCTGCCAGTGAGTCCTGTAATTCAAAGAGACCCCGTTGGCTTGGTAAGTTGCACGTGATTTGCTACTTGGCTGGCTCCTTTAAATTTCTTGATGCTCTCTTAATTCAATTCTAGAAATAAGCTTGCCACCACTTTGCTCATCCCAGGAATACAAACCTGACAGTAAACTGACTATAGTATGATCAAAGAGTGATTTATAGCATATGGGAAGAGACAACCAAAATAGTTTCTTGTCAGCTTCATTTATTCTTATGGGACACTTTGTTGCTTAAAACAGTACATGTCAGTAAAATTCTAGATCCTGCAAAGATTTTCTGTAAGATTTGTAATAGAATTTCATTGAGCTAGAGCTCTGATAAGATACTGACTTCAGGCAGTGTTCCTTAACTTAGATTTCCTTCTTAAAAAATTAAAGCCTTATGTGTGGGTCCACCTTGGTTTTCTGTAGCTTCTGTTAAGTGCTATATTAACATGCATTTGTGACTTAGACCAGGGGACTGGTCTAATAAACAGTTGTTGGAATGAATCTCCTTGCTAGTTTTTATGTTGCCTCTGGTAGTGCCTGGAGTATTCAATTTTCCCTAACCACAGGTTTACCTGTATACTGGTTCCTAGGAGCTCTCTCTGGTGTTAAAGAACAAGTGTCTAATTTTTGGAAACTTTTTATTTATGTGCAAGAGTTTTAGGTTGGGTTGTTTTGATTTTTTTAGCGCATATGTTCCTCCAACCAGGAGAGCCATGCCTCAAAAGGCTGAAAGAGGATTTCAGAAGAGATCGTGAATGTCATTAGCTCAGTTTCTTCAGTACAGAGGAGTGAGTGTTTGTCTGCAAATGGCAAATAGTTGATTATCATTCCCCTCATCTGCTGTTATCCAGAGGAAAGTGTTCAGAAGCAGATAAAAAAAGAAAAGTGCTTTGCACTTTATGAAAGTTAGAATTGTCTCGTTTGATCACTTATGCATGTGTTCAGCATGGGAGGCCTTTTATGAAAGGAAAGAACTATTCTGTTTGAAATTTTCTAGCAACATTTTGTCAGCCAAACTCTGAAAGTAAGAACATACTGTGCAAAACAGCAGAAAGCACAAGGATCTAATATTAGATAAGAATTCTGTTTTCATACTCTGTAGACTAGGCCTTAGATAAGGCTAACCCACATACAAGCAAAAATAAAAGCTGTCAGTTAAAATAAATAAGTATGCCGTTACAGTACTTTTTTTCTCTTCTGTGTTTCATTTTGTGTCAGTAGTCCCTGATCAAACAAAGTTTTTAGAGGTATGAAATATGCATAAGAGAATATAGTTCAGAATTTGCAAGTTACTACCTTAATGCAGAGTCTGAAATTTTTTATTATTATTGATGTATTTGGTTTTGCACAGAGCCAATGGAACATTCCTTGGATAACGGCGATGGTCCCTCAATTCCTCCAGTGAAGTATTGCACTCCTGAATTTTATCACAATCATCAGCACTTGGTAAGTTGTTGGCAGAGAAAGTCTTGAGATGTGAGATATTTGGATCTATCAGCTGAACATGTGCCACTTAAAATTGAGTTGAAACGCTTCATTGGGATGCAGATCGGGGTTGTGCTGTTTGTGTAACTGAACGGTGTTACCAGTCGTGCTCCATTTGATGTGGTTCTCATTTACAAGTGTCAAGAAATCCTGAGAAGTTCTGTAAATCTATACAAATCTCTGCCTGTGTTTTTTTGATCATGAAGAGCTTTGTGAAATGACTTCTGTTCTATTGCACTCTGTGAGCTGTCAGTATTATTGCCTCAAATTTATTTGTCTATGTCCTCATCTTCTGTAAGCTGACAAGCCCTGTAAATGACTGTAAGATAGTAGAACTGTGTTTTCATCTAGTAAGTTGGCTGTTTTAATTGCCAGCTCTATCCAAAAGAGTCCTTAGGCTTAAGAACCAGATCAGGATTCTATGCTGGGTAGAACAATCTGAATTTCTAATCTTCTGCTGCAGTGTTTGAAGTTATGTGTGTAATCTAATTACTTTTGGTTTATTCTGTCTGTAAAGCATAGAGTGTGGTGGGGTGGGCTTAAGGAAAAATTACTTTGTGTTGTGGGGTAAACATTCATTAGGGTTACACAATGTCACAGGTTCTGTGTATAGCAAAACAGAGTTTTTGTTTGTGTGTTGGTTTTTCTTTGGGTTGGGTTTGGGTTTTTTGGTGTTTTTTGCAGTTGTCGTTCTGGGTTTTTTTGGAACTGTCTCTTGGGGTGACCTGATTAATAAGCAGTGCCAGCGTGAGCTTGACTAGGCTCCTTTTACATCTGTGCCTGGATACACCTTATTTGATATTCTCCTTTGATATTAAATTTTACTTCCAATTTACAGGAGTGTTAGTAAGTGAGTTACTATTGATTTGTTGTTGTTAGAGTGGTAGGGACAGAGAGCGAACTTAATTTGAAGATACCCCTCTTAAATAAGTTCTTTTCCTGTTAACCTCTTTTGCCAGTTGCATAATTTTAAAGATCAATGACTGACAGTCCCTTGCTGTTACAGTTACACTCACTGCTATTTTACATCTGCCTGCTCCCAACAGCAATTAAGAAATGTTAGCTAAATTTTACATGGTTTTGTCCTTTGATGGAGGTGGCACAAATACATGGGACTCTGCAGGGGATAAAAGGGATAAAAGTTAGCAATACCTGATTCACAGATTGAAAGGGATAAGCTGTGTTTCTTTTAAAATGAGGAATAAGGCAAGCCAGTCTAACTTATTAATAATAGTATTGTAGGATTGTCAGTTGTGGAGGCTGGCAAGCCCAGGAGTATCAAGTTGGTGTGGAATGACTGCTGTTCTATTCTAACACACCATTGTTTCCTTGTGTAGTCTAAATTTACCCATTTTTAATCTTCTTTTCAGGCATACAAGCTGACATCAGAGCCCCGAGGCTTAGCACTTATCCTCAGCAATGTCCGTTTCAGCAGCGAGAAGGACCTGGAATATCGCGCAGGGGGAGATGTGGACTGTGCCTCCCTGGAGATGCTTTTCAAGCATCTCGGGTATCGAGTCACTGTTTTTCGTGATCAAACTGCCCAGGTGAGGGGGTGATCCCAGTACTTCACAACTGGTGTGGATGAGAGTTTGCTTCATAATTGTCTTAAGAGGTTCCCTTTGGGATGTAGCTAAGCTTTGAAGATGTGAATTATCACTTAGAAGAGACAATAAGGGTAAATGGATGATGTCTGGTCTCCTACTGATCAACATGAGAAAGCTTGGAAGGCTTCCAATGGGAAGTAGTATCACAAGGGACTACTACTAGTACTAGACAAGAGGTACTACTCTAGTCTGACTCTAGTGCAAGGGACAAGAATTCGGAGACCACACCTGGTGTGTGTGTTAAAAACACAAGTGAATAAAGTCTCCAGTTTACTCTAGACAGGCTTTTCCAGTGTTATACTCTCCTAAAACTTAAACTTTGCAAATATTTGATGTAGTCTTTGCAGGTGTGATGTTTTCATGTCATTTCACTGATGAAGTCAATTGCCATCCTGTTTATCAGTCCTCCAATATCTTTGCAGTTCAGTTCCACTCTTTCAGTCTTTGCCTTGCTAAGAAAGTGTCTGTGCTTCACTGAGGAAAATTAATGACTTAATCAAGCCACTCTCCCTAGGAATGCAGTTACTGCCTTCTCCAGCATCATTTAATCTTAGTCCTTTTAAATCCTTATGAATCTAAGTGATAAAGGACCTGTTAAAGAGTATTTTATTCAAGAACAGAGCTTTTGCAACATCGATATAAGGTTTTTGCACCTGCCATGTCAGAGTTCCCAAAGTTTTCCAGTTTAAATTTTTAATTGACCACTGGTGTCTGGATGCCTGAAGTCCCAGAGTATGTATCTGTTAAGTTGCTCCAATATCCCAGCCAGACTCCAGTGTCAGTGTAAAACCTCTGCAAAACATCACTTGGTTTCCCCTGCTGGCTTAAGTGATTCCTGCTTCAGTGTTATACTTAGGACTGAATACTGCATAGAAGAATAAGAATATTGTGCTTTTTTTTTTTTTTTTGTAATAGAACACATCATTTTCATGTAAGTTTGAAGTGTGTAGGGGTTTTCTTTGTAACAGGAGGGCTATTTGTGTTTTTCTCAGAATATTGATTCACTTTCCCTGTGGAAGTCTGGAAAGCATTGAACTTTTTTTTTTTTTCTCTTGGTCTAGGAGATGAGGAATGCATTGGAGAGATTCTCCAAGCTGCGAGATCATCGAGATGTGGATTCCTGCATTATAGCTCTGCTTTCCCATGGTGTGGAGGGTGGGGTTTATGGCAGTGATGGCAAACTACTAGAGGTATATTGCTGAGTCCTGATCTGTTGTAGGTTATCTCTAGGAAAGTAACAATGTTCAAAAAAAAGAAGCGATGGAAGACTGAGGATTCGTGTTTTTTAAAATAGAAAAAAATAAGGGCTGGAGGGAAGAAAAGGGCAGGGGGCTCTCTGTGAGACATCTGGAAGATGAAAAATAGCAAGTAGGGGAAATTATCTCTCTGTATAAATATTAGGTGGAGTGCATGAACCCAAGCAAGTAGGAACCTGGGGAGAGGGTGGAGAAGGGATGTGTTTGTCACACACTGAGTTTTCAGATAAAGGAGAAAATACCAATACAGGGAAACAAGGTGAGACTAGGTTTGGCTTACAGAAGGCTACAGTGGAGAAATTTCCTCTCTTTCTTCTCTCAGTTGCAGGAGGCTTTCCGGCTCTTTAATAATGCAAACTGCCCAAATCTCCAGAATAAGCCCAAAATGTTCTTTATTCAGGCCTGCCGGGGAGGTGAGTGCCCAAACACTAAAAGCCATGTACTTGGCATGCCATTAAGGCTCATTTTGCACACATGCACACCCTCACATTCAACTTGCTGTCAACTCTCCTCTTTGCTTCTCTCAGGTGTAAGTGGGACCCATATTCACCTCCCTCTGCCCCGCTGCTGCCACTGCATCTATTGCTCTGTAAGTGTCTTTAGCTCTGCATGAGGTGTGTGCATTGACTTGCAGACCCCAGAGCACCTTAGTGACATAAAGCTCTGTCATATCCCACTCATACCTTGAGGCTTCCTCGTGCTGTGCCTGCAGTAGGGGGAGTGGGGCACAGGGTGCACAAATTGCAGCACAGCATGGAGCAGTACACTAGCACTGGAGTCTTGCTGAGGTCCTGTCTTTCTCTTGATCCTTGATGTGTTGTGTCTCTTGTGGTTTTCCCGTGAGCTGTCAGAGTTGGTTCCAATTATTTCTGGGGTTTTGTCTTTTTCCTTTACCTTAGCCTGTTTTCAACCTCAAAATGACCTTTCCGTGCACCCTTTTCCACATACTGTTGTTGAATTCTTACATGCTGTTGTACAGAACTCTTTTCGTGATTCTTATAGACTTGTTCTTTTTCTGTGCTTTGTGTAGCTTTTTTTTTTTCTGCTATTCCTTTTCCTTCCTTTTGTGACTAAACAAACATATCTGTAACTAACTAACTTTCAGATCTGCTAATGATCACATTTTTCCCTCAAGTGTTTGGACTCTGTGAAATTGCGAACATTCCAAAGTGAAGCTCTGTCTTATAGTTCCTTTTTTTCTCTTGTGATACAGGAGTTTTTCTAGTGTGTATGCTTTTCCCCCTGCTTTTCCCTTGTTCCTTGCAGTTGTCTCCCTTCTTTCTCAGTTTTAGCAAGCTTTATAGTTTGTCCTCTAGTCTCTACTCTTGTTTAATCCCAACACAGGGAAAAGCCCAAAGTCTACATGAAGCATTTTAGCAATCAGAAATACTTGATCCTTCTGAGCAGTTGGGAATATTGTAACATGCATGTTTACAATATGAATTGAATCTGATTGCTTTCCTTATGTTAATGAACATTTAGATACTCTTGAACAAATGTGAATGTGCAG
The DNA here is from genome assembly GCA_013397115.1 of Edolisoma coerulescens. Lineage (NCBI taxonomy): Eukaryota > Metazoa > Chordata > Aves > Passeriformes > Campephagidae > Edolisoma > Edolisoma coerulescens. Next base: position 151,296 of record VWZW01006985.1, on the reverse strand, counting down.
ACTCAGTGTGTAAATAAGTGTAATAAGCCAGAATTTTCAGCTGACCTCATTACGTAATCAGGTTTATATGATTGTGATGTTACCATAATGCGTCTGTTAAGACTAACAAATCAAGCTTGGCCTTTGTATTCCCAAAAAAGTTGCAGTTAAGGAAGAGTGGTAAAGCTTGCTATGCGCGATGCTTTAGAACTAGGATGCTGCAATAGACAAAGGATTGAGATACTTATAAACTGAAAGGAAAAACTCAAAAAAAAACCCCCCACCAAACAAGGCAAAACCCTGCCTTGTCTAACCTCTTTTAACTTTGATTAATAGTTGGAGGGGAGAGCCAGTTACAAAGTAATTGAACTGTCAACAAAAATGTGTATCCTTTAAATGGCATTCAAAAGACTGTATAAATAGTATTGTCACCCTTGAAATAGTAGTCAGTCTATCTGTGCCATGCAAGTTAGCTGGAACTAGTTGAAACAAGATGAGAAATGCATAAATAATTCTTCTTTCCTAATCTTACATAGTAGACCTGCTCTATCTTCTATTAATGACACATTTTTAAAATGTAGATAAAGAAATGTTGGTACAGTCTTAATTTCCAAAGAACTTTTGGCAGGAGTCTACAAAAGAAGTGAAGTAGTCCACCTACAGTTGTAGATCAAAAACCAGTGGCAAGAGAAAACAATGGGAAAAGTTTCAGTGTGGCATAAAATGAAACTTTGAGGCTGCTTAATATCTGTGTTTAATGTAGTAGATCCAAAAGAGTGAAAAATTGTGCTAAGTAATGACAAATGGCTAGTTAGCAGTTATTTAAATCAATTGGCAAAAGAGCTATCTGGGAGCTTCAATGCAATTTAAACAGACTATCTCAATCTCTGGCAGTGGTTCTATAAATTAGAAGTATGTTAGTAGTCAAGTATGCAAAGGGTTAGTGCTTTACACAGTTAAGTTGATTGGAGGGGTGTTTGAAGACAAATGCATGAGGAAGATGTGTAATTCTGAAGCTTTAATCAAAATAGTTTTGATTTTATACATAATGGGGTGATAACAGTGTGAATAATAGAGCTTGACGGTAAAATTACCTGAGTCTTTTCTGCAATGAAATGCACAGTGAACAATATGCTAAATTTTTTAAAAGAGAACTGGAAGAATTTGGAAAAGTGTGATAAAAGATGTGAAAAAAGTATGGTTAAAAATGAAAAAAAATTTGCATTGCTACCTTAAAGAGATGAGAAAAGAACTTAATGGAAGCCATCGTGAAATTTTGAGCTATGGAGACTTTAATTCTAGGCTGTTTCAGACAATCACACCCCTCCCACTGCTGTTTTCTTTTTAGAGGAAAAGAACAATGTTGCTGACTTACGAACTGACCGCTTTCTGAGCATAATTATGAGATGCTATCTGTGCCACTGCCTGTTAAAGGGTTAGAAATCCAAATGTGTTACTAAGGCATGAGCTAGCAACAAAAATTGAGAAACATCTTAAGAGGAAGGCCTCTGAAGTGGACACTTAAGCTTCCTAACACTAGACTCTGATTGTGCTGTTAGGAAGTAAGGAGAATAATAGATTCTCATCTTAGAACAAAAGAAAACAAAAAGGCAAAATTATATTGGAAAATCTATAAAATGTAATTTTAATTTTCTTGCAACACAGCTGGACTATCAAAGTTACCACCACTAAGCAATTAGTTGAGATTATAATGGAAACTCTGCATCATGTAGAAAACCAATTGAGAATATCTACACTTGTATAATACATACTAATGAATCCTGGAAAGGGCACTAAATGCTCTCCAGGTTTTAAACTAATCTCCATGGACTAGAGTTCTCTGTCATGTTTGGGGTCAGATTATTTTGCATTTTTCTGCTGTACAAGTTATGCTTTTAATTGAAACAAGCAGTATTGTAATCAGGTTTTGGAACTAGATGAGATACTTGGTCCATGTTTTCTAGGTGTCTTGGACATAGACCTTAGCAACCAAAATTACAGCTCTTGTTTGAGTTCTGCAGTAAATAGATAGCTAGACATTTTTGGATATTTCTAAGGTAGGTATGAGTGGAAAATAAAAACTTCATGGCTAGGCATCAAATCCTTCTGTGAATGGTGGAGAGCTACAAGAAACTTCCCTGCTTTCATGGTTATCCCACGATCTGCACAGGAAGAGGTGGGAGCAGAAATCAGCATGCAAACCAAGTCAGGTTAAGCAGGTGCAGCAGTTGTTGCTATCTGCATTAGTTTGTGCAGAAGAGCTTTCAGATGAGTTTAAAACAGCTGAAAAAGCCTAAAGTTAATGCAAAAACTTTCTGCTTGATGGTAGTTGTGGCGTTGCTGACCAGAGCCCAAAGCTAAGGAAGTACAGGAAAGCTACATCCAGTAATTCAGGAAAATTTCTTCTCCCCCTCTCCCTCTCCTTGTTTATTGCCACTACAGATGAGTTGGACCGGGGAGTGGATCAAAGAGATGGCAAAGGATGGTCAGATTCCCCTGGCTGTGAGGAAAGTGATGCGAACAAGGGAGAAAGTCTGAAGCTGCGTCTGCCAACATGCTCGGATATGATCTGTGGATACGCTTGTCTGAAAGGTACTGGGCCCTAATTGTTTGGGCATAGGGAGGTTTTATGTGTCTGTGTTCCCCGAAAGTCTTCATGGTAGACACTCTCTCACCAGGCACTGCCGCCATGCGAAACACCAAGCGCGGGTCCTGGTACGTCGAGGCGCTCACCTCGGTGTTTGCAGAGGACTCCCGACACACTCATGTGGCTGACATGCTGGTGAAGGTAAAGCACAATGCATTTACTCTCCCACTCCTACCTGGTTTTTGAAGGGCCTTCCATTGCTTCAAAATGCTAGGATTAATCTAGTACTATTAAAGCACTTGGTTTTGCCTTGTTTGTAGGAAAATGATGATTTTTCCCTGTTCTTATTTATTTATTTATATACAGTTCCATAGCAGTTTTAACCCAAGTAAAGATGATTTGACTCCTTCTGTTTCATTTGTGCGGTCGCATGGTGAACTTGCAGGAAGAGTTAATATTGCTTGCCAAGGATCACTTTTCTTCTATAGAAATAGCTTTTTTTTCAGGTGAATTCATTCCCTGAACATGCACACCCCACATCTGCAAAAGCACCAGTACTCATATAAGGTAAAGATTGAGAAAATGGAGAAAGAAGGAGTGAAAAAAGCTTGAGCTGCTGTGGAATTGCAGGAACTGCACCCTAATTCTTTATCCTTCTTATAATTAGGATAATTATAATTATCCTTCTTATACATAATGCATGAAACAGAATAATCTGTGAGTACAGGAAGAAATGACATTTTTCTTCCTTCTGTCCTTTTAATCCTTCCAGTTATTTTAATTTTTTTTCTATTCTCACATCTAGGTGAATAGGCAGATCAAGCAACGAGAAGGTTATGCCCCAGGCACAGAATTTCACCGCTGCAAGGAAATGTCAGAATACTGTAGCACACTCTGTCGGGACCTTTACCTGTTTCCTGGCTATCTACCAGGAAAATAACCTTGCCAGCTCTGTTTGAAGAGAGATACTGCCAAAGCTGAACTTTGACTGTGGATATCTGTTTTCACTCTTAGGAGCTGTGACATGAGATGTGCAAGCAAGGAATGCCAGTCTAACTCTTTATGTCTTTTTCTGAAATAAACTGGCAACTCTCCTTGTAATCAGACTCAGTTCAGGGTTTAAAATTCTAATATCTCAATGGGCTCTGTATGTATAGAAATTGATGGAAAGAGGATCAGCATCAGAACTAGAAAGAAGTGGGAGCATCCTTTGGAAGGAGACATAAGGACATTTGTAAACAAAGTGAGTATGGAAATGGACTACTTGTACAATTTTTAAGTTAAGCCTTTCTGAAAGGAAAATCAGTCAAAAGATGCTACTTATCTTATGCTTGTACTTTAAAAATTTTAAATACTTTCTGCATGGTTCTTCATAGAGGACAGTCAACTCCTGTGCACATTAGAAAAGGGCTCCCTTGTGAAGGAGAATCCTCCCCCTCTCTAAAATGGAAGGTTATAGTTCTCAGTACTCAATACCTTCCATTTTGATCACTTAAAAGTCTATTTTTCTACATTCGTTCTATAGCCAAGTTATCAAGAGAACTACAAGACATTGCAGATTATCAGTAAAAAATATAGAGACCCAGACAAATATGCCTGCATAAACTGCCCCAGAAATAGTTTTGAATCTAGAAAGTCTAGATTAACTCCCCTTAGTCCCAAGAGTGAGCAACTGCATGGAATATTCCTTTTGAGGAATTTGTTTGCTGTAGTACTTACATGTCACAATAGACATTCAGTCCACCATCTTCTCAGGAGTCTATAAATTGCACTGTATAACTGAAGCCCTGAAACTCTACAGCCTTGTACAAAAGAATCTTTTTTCTTTTTAATTAACAAAAATATTCAGGGCAGCTCTTTACACTCTAAGTGTGGTGCTTGGATTATTTATCACTGCAGTTTTTTTCCCTTGTAAATGAGAGGGAAGAGTTTTACATTATTAACCTGTTCTCTGAGTTTTCTTTCTTAAGTCATGATCATTTAAAAGCATAACCTATCACTTTTGGAAATTTCCTGCGCAGTCTCTTCATGCTGTAATTTGTGTCTTGCTGTGTCCAACTGCAGTTACTCCCACTTGAGGTGACGTGGGAGATGGGCATTGTTCTCTTTTTGTGGTAGAGCCTAAATCCTGAGATACGGGATTGCATATGGACTACAGGCTGCTCACTTCAGTCTCCATCTTCTCCATTTTGTAGCACTAAGTTGGCATAGTTCCTGGCTGTTTTTTAATGTAAGTATGGCTTTTAAAATACATTTTTCAGGATAGAATTATGAATAGGAAGCACAAAGGGATATGGAGGGAGGCTGGAAAACTGGGCATGTGCTCTTTTTATTGTTCTGCCTAGAAAATGAAGGCTCTGTTTCCTCCAGCTGACAAAGGTGCAGCATTAACATGTATCTTGCATTTATCCTACACGCAATGTGATGAACAGAACAAGAATCATACTTGCCAATTGGTGCCTTACTCTGAAGTCTAATATACCAGTTTGGGGGCTCCTGTACCTCCCTGGAGTATAAACACTGTCTTCCTGAGTGCTCCCTCTATGAAATGGTGCAATATTTTACAGATAGGTTTATTGATAAGGCAGTCCATTCTGATGGATTAAATTTCTGTAGGATTGCATCAAGTTGCATTATCACTGCCACTTTTGTATATCTTTTTTGTATACTTGTATTTTACTGCCTTGACGTGTCAAAATAAAGAATTTTTGTTTGATTAATCTGTGAAGTGTCTTTCATTTGGAGAGTTAGACCTCTGCAGAAATGGAGGTTCTAAATAAGGAGAATTGTGTGCAATTTGAGGTAGCACATCCCAGAGGGGCTTTTGAACTTTCAGGCAGAAGCCTGCTACTTACAGCTGCAACCACTATGAGCTGCTTGTAAATTTTGATAACACCTGGGCCAAATGAAGACTGATACATTAATAAGGAGATATGAGGCAGAACCATCGAGTAGGAGGCTGATGTTGTGCTTCAGCGCATGAAACACTTACATTAGGAAAATTTTGGGCTTGGTGTCTTTGAAGGAAAAGTTGGTATCAAAATGAAGGGTTCCTGGAAAAAAAAGGACTCCTTAGAAGGAGGAAGAGACTGAAAAGAAAGTGAAGATACCAGCTGTCGGAAAGATTCTGGAAGTGGAGGAAGGTCCAGGGACTGCAGAGAGCTGCATGGGAAGGAATACCAAGGAATGCTTGGAGGCTTGATGCATAATGCCCAAGACCTGTAACTGGGAGCAGCTGTACAACATAGAACCAATAGAACTTTCTATTCCACCTTCATAACTGAGCCATGATTTTACTGCTGGGCAGGGAAGCTGAGATCAAAGTAATGCACCTGGGAGAAGGTCAATTAATGTGAAATAAGAAGGTAAAAGCTGTGTTCTTGTTAGCTCTAAAAATAATCCCCAGTATCCAGATCCACTAGAGGTTGCACTTTACCCTGTTTCATCCATGACACCTCGAAGAGTTGTTCCCTGTCTTCTGAGATCTCCTTTTAGTGAAAGAGTATTTTGGTTTATTAAAAATACCAAATTCTGATACAAGAAATCTAGTACTGACATTAGCACTGGAATTACCAACATCTACCTGTGTAGAAAATGATTCTTGTAGTCGAGAAGATGAAGTCAACAAGATGTTTGTATTTTTATAGGTAAGTTTTGAGCTACTAGCGTCGTTTAAGGAATTACTTTTAATAGCTGGGATAGCAGGGCAATGTTAACCAGTTCACATTTTGTCTTGAAACCAGAAGACTGAGGTCAAAGGTTTTGTTTGAGATGGGGAGTGAAAACAGTGAACCCGACGTAGACGAGGTATTTTAAAAATCTTGAGTTGCATGAGAATCGTATTTGTTAACAGAACAATTCAGTAAATTAATGCAATTCTAAAGTGATTTTCTTTCCCTATTTATAATTATTAAAATTAATGCATAATCAAAGGATTTGATTTTGTAAAAATAGTCATTGGTCCCCTTAAAAATTAGGATGTACAGAATGGTATTGAAAGAGAGCATATGCCTCCAAAATGTCAAAAACTTTGGCTAAATGTCTATAAAACATATTATAAAACTTATGCCAAGCTGAGACTCCTACCATGCACTGTACCTGTGTTGTATGATTTGTTTTCACCCTTCTGGGTATGAGAATTCTTCACTACATCACAACACTAAATTATTGAGTTAGGAGAAGGAAATGCAAGAAGATACTGTTATGTAATAGGTTGTGTCATCAGTGTGTGCATACAGAGAACAGTTTCTTTAAAAGGAAGGGAATGAAATGGAAATCTCCAGAGAAGTCACAATCAACAGTTGTCACAGGATCAGCAGCCTTGGTGAGTCTGTTTCACTAGGAATGAGTGCTATGTCCTACTCTGTGCAATTTGGCCTGCTGTTGCTGATTTTGCCACTTCTCATAGAATTCTTTTCTGTTAAAGTTTGGTATTCTTTTGTTCCCATTCATCTGCATTTGTTACTTGTTTATGGGAACTGCTGTGTATAACTTGGTCTTCAGACTGTATTTTTGCATAAACTGTTTTGCCTGCGTGCACAAATTCTTTAGATGACATCTGTGTAATTTACTGCATCTTTCAAAGAGCTCGGAGTCACACTCAGATTTCTCTGACTTAGAAAAGTAGCTGGAATTGCTGTGGTTCAGGCTGATTTTTTTTTTCACTTTTATTTTCCTTTGGCACTTCTAAAAGTTTTTATTTGCAGCTGCAAAATAAGGAGCAACAGTAACACCTCCCATAGAAACCATGCTTTGACAAAGGTAAGGTTCACGCTGTATTGATAAAATACATGGATTTGTTAGGTACAGGTGGTAAACACAAACTTACTAGGTGTTGGTATTCAGTCACTTTTAAAATGACTTAAAGGGTGAGAGGAAAAGGTCACACTGAGCATAGGCTTAAATTTTCTAAATGGATTCACACAGAAATAAACACTTAAGGAATTTTATAAACTGCCACTGTCTCTTGCAAGTCTGGCTTGGTTATTCCTCCTGCCCAGCCCAGAAACCCTGGGCTCCGTGCCTTAGCAGCTGCACCCAGGACGTGTGCCAGTCCCATCCTAGAGGCTGGAGCAGACACTCCTCCACTCCTGTTGCTAAGACCACAAATCTGGGGTGCCAATACCCGTGGTGTGACCAGTTCCTAGTGACAAGTCCCCTCACACAAGTCTGAGCCGTAGCACTCCAGGCACCCATTGAGTTGGGCCAGAGAGCTTTGGTTGATCCAGCTACTGTTGCTGAGACCCCACTTGCTTCAGCTCCTGTCCCCAGAACCCCGATCTGACTGCAGTTGCTGACCCAAATTCACTCATGCCAGTCTCACCAGCTGCTGGCACTTCAAACTTACAGCGCTCGTGTACATGGGGTAATGAGATTTCTGGGAAAGACAGTTAAGAAAGCATTTAATATGAAGATAGGACAGTCATTGACCAGCCTTGGTTTTCATGAAAGCTGTCCTTTTCCATCTATTCCCCTCTTTATTCCTGCCCAACCATCTTCCTTAACAAGTTTTGCATAGTCCCACAGACCTCATTATGTTCCTCATTTCCCCCTTTGTAATATTACAAATTCCAGGCTGGCCCTCTCCAAAGCTGTGCATGTACTTTTTTAATGGCCTGTCAAGTAGTGACTATAGACATTTGGTCTTTTTTGTGATCTCTGCTCCCCATTGCCTCTGAGTTCTGGGTAGTTTTATTTCTGGCTTCCCATCTTCTGCATTGAAAAGCTCCTTGACTGGATAACCTTAATAAAGGTGACACTTTCACCTTTCACGTGCACTTACGTAACTCATTTTTATGTAGTGGGAGAAACAGCTTAGAAAGTGATGAACTGCTTTCCTAGACATAGAATTTTTCTTCCCTCAATGGAAAGCTTTACAGATAGCAGATGATAAAAAAAAATTTAAAAAGGCAGTTGTCTATGAAAAGAACTGTGGCCTGTATTATCTGCTCCATTCCCCACAAACTTCTGTGTTTGCTGCTGCCTCAGGGTACAGCAGACAGTAGCTGTGATTCAGCTGAGGATGTAGCTGTTACCACAGCTGCTCAGTGCTCTGTTTCTCAAGGCAGTAACCCACAGCAGTACCCTGATTTTGTCCTTTGCACACTATTAGTTCCTCCTTGCTTTTCTTGTGGCAAAAGCCCAGGACACACAGAAGGGCAGGAGGCAGGACTTCCCTACTTTGCACTGTGACAGATGTTCCAGGATCCTCAATGCAAATGCTTCCTGACTATGCTGTTGAGCAGCTTTAATTGGTTTTAGGTTTGAAGTTTGGCTAAGGCACAAACTGAAACCTAGGATGCTCCATCTGAACATCGGGAAAGACTTTTTCACCATGAGGGTGCCTGAGAACTGGAAGAAGTTGCCCAGAGGCTGCAGAGTCTCCATGCTTGGAGATACTCAAAAGCCATCTGAATATGGTCCTGAGCAACTGGCTCCAGAAGGACCTGGCTGAGCAGGGAAATTGGGCCAGATGACTTCCAGAGCTCCCTTCCAACATCACCCATTCTGTGATTCTGAATGGAAAAGAAACTGAGAGTTGTGCCCCTGAATGACGGTTCATGCAGGTACGAAGACTGCGAGGAAGGCTGTTTATTTGTGGTGAGGTAACCAGCAATAATGGATATGCTTGAAGAAAAATTAAGTTAAATGTGAGGACAGCATAACATATATTCCTATGAGGAATAGTCTTCCAAGGCCTGCTAGAGAACTTCCCCTCTCAGATGCTGACACTTCACAAAATTGTCCCTGAAACAGGTTGTGGGAATAATCCTCTTCAAGCTGCAGGATGGTTCTCTTGTCTCTAATTTTGATAATTTGTCATTTCCATCCTTTTCTTCTTTAGGCTCTCTCTGCCATCAGTACCCGTTCTTTCTGTGGTTCCCCACCCTTTCCAAATGGAGTGAAGAATGACACTGCCTGAGAGAGGAGGAGGAGGAAATTTTACCTCCCGTTAATTTACTGAGCTGTCCCATTGCCAGGACAGCAGAGAGAGATTAAAGCAGGGAAGCAGACAGAACAGGAGGGGGCAGGGAGTCTCTGGTTACACTCTCCCTCTCTGTCTTTCCCTCACCAGTAACTTTCTCTCCCAGGGTGCTCTGAGGGATTTTAGCTGAAGCCTTGCGCCTGTTTCACTCCATGATTTTGCTGGGGAGGGCAGGCAGGAAGGCACTGCCTTGAACAACCCCTACTCCACAGGACGGTGTCTCTGGGGATATGACTGGGGATGCCTCTCCAACGAAAGCGTTCCGATACCAAGAAACTCTGGTGAGTACGATACCTGCAGCAGCACAGAATATTTCCTACATGAGAGCTGGCTTCTCCCCTCCTCTGCTTAAGGGGCTGAACGCTTTCTTTGCCTACAAATATACTTCCCTGTTTGCATTGGACAAACTCTGTGAGCGATCTGCCCTAGCACATGCTCCAATAGTGGCTTCCTTCAAGAGAGAATGTGGCCGTATTCTCCTTGAACTCCTAATCCCCATGGGTGAAAAATTTACATCACCAGACAGGTTAAAAAAATGTAGGAGTGAGTCAGAGCTGAGTCTGCAGAGCTGCATAGAAATGCAACTGCTGGTTGTGAATGGGTTTCTCGTTTCCAGACAACCGCAGATAAGGCACTGAAACCATTCCCTGCCCTTTGTTACAGCTCCCAGAAGATGTGGTTGGGATTCTGCCGTAGTGGTGTTTACAGGTGCTGTGAGAACATGGAGCATGCTGCTCTATGGCATTCTTTGGGAACATCCCAGTGGGGTCTTGCACTGCTTTGTTTTATAGGTATTTGGATGCAGACTGTTGAGCCTCTTTCTGCTTTAGCTGTTTTAAAGGGTTATTGCCAACTAGGAGAAGTCAGATTCATTGCATCTCATGGGTCCTCACACTTTACTGGACAAGTGGAGGTAGCAGTTTGTCCTGTGCCTAAAAAGCCTCTTGCTTTGGTCTCACTTTTGAAGTGAGAATTAGCATCATACAGTCCAGACTGCCTAAGGAACAGCATGAATGAAATCCCAGCCTTTAAAAAAGAACAGTGGCCTGTTTGAACCTGAGCATGCAAAGTTTTGGTAGCAGTGTTTAGAGACAAATAAGACTCTGGGGCTGAGGAAAAAATGAAATCTCATCTTCCTTGAGCTACTGCAAAGAAAGATGGAGAATTTTTTACATGTCGCTCTCTGGCATCTCTTGAGCACATCTGAGTAGGGTCTTGCACTGCTTTGTTTTATAGGTATTTGGATGCAGGCTGTTGCCACGCTTTCTGGTTTCTGTTTCTAGAGCACCTAGTTTAGTAAGGAGAGGGTATGGTTGTCTTTGGGAGCAGTAAGCTGAGGTGAAGAACTGGAGAGTGGCTTTCAGCCCAAAATTTTCTGCTGCTGAACACTGCTTGTGTGTATGACAGAGTACCTTACAGATGAATGAAGACTACCATCTCTAGTGTGACCATACAGCCCTTTCTGACTGAAATCTTGATTTCAAATCCAGACTTACATAATGAACGTAAATTTCTTAGTGTTCTACGTAGGCACATCACAAGCACACTCCCTCAACTCAACCGTGTTTTATTAAGAACATTATTTATCACATATCAAGTATTAACATTGCTGAAGAAGCCAATCACTACAGTGGAAGGGCTGGATCAGGATGTATTTCATCTCTCTTGGCCTGACTTTCTGCAGTCAAATATAAAAAAGAAACATCCTCAGTGTCAGGAGTGAGTAGCATCAACAGTAAAGCATCGAGACTGAGCCTAATGTGGGACATAAAGGGATTGCCATGACCTGTTTGCACTATAAACAAAAAAGTAATGATTGCATGAGGTACTGAACTGCAAGGAAATGCTACAAACCCAAACAAAAGTAGTGGTAAAGAAGAGAGCGTGAGACAGCACAAGATGTAGAAATAGCGAGTATGCTACTTGGATAAAATGGCTATATTTCTTCTGCAACTATAACAAACTCATGAATCTCTACAATTTTCAGTTTTAGGTTCTTAGTGTAGAACTACACTAGCCAGAGTAAATAGAATAATGAGAGTTTTGTTGAATGCTTGTGGGAAGACACAACTAGTATCAGATTTCTTGAGTTCAAAGAGCATGATTTGTAAAACTTGATCTTAGGGAAATATTTGACAAAGTATTTGTCAATTACTAAACAGCTATTTGTGAAAGAAATACAATGTATTGCATTATATTAATTTGTTCATAAATTTATCCCAAATATTTGCCCTTGAGAGCTCTTCTAGGCTTCTGAACAGGACAGGATTGTGTAATAAATGATATCTGTTTGATTCTTCAAGTACCTGCACAGGTAAACCCCAAATGACTAGATCTTTGTTGAATTCAAGTCACCCCCATCTCTGATAAGCTTTATGATAAGGAGGTAGCCATGCTATGACCCGTTTCATTAGAGATGTCTCTAAAGTTAGGGATTCTTTGAAAATGACCATGTATACTTGAGTCCTTAGGGATCATAGGCAGAGTAGCAGCTAGTTACTGGAGCAGCTGGTTGCTGGATCTAATCCAGGCATTAGTGTTAAGAAGGCACTGAATCACTAATCTCAATTGAAGATAAGTTATTTCTCAAAACAAGAAAAATGAAGAACATTTATAAGGATTATGTAGCAAGTGAAAAAGGGACTGTAATTCTGGATGTTGTTGCCTCAAGTGTTGTTGCCAGACACTTTCAGGACTTGAGTATCTTAGCAATTTACACCTTAAAATGCTATCTTTAGGAGCAGGCTCCTCTCAAGTATCAGCATTACATCTGTTCACTCCATGTACTCAGTCATGTTAGTTCTTTCTTGTTTAGTGAGTGAACAGAAGCAGAGAGCACTTCTGAACTAATGCTGCATACATCAGTTTTCAGACATAAAGCAACCACTGCTCTCTGGGCATGCTGGTCAGTAGAAAAAGAGAGACAGTAGGTCATTGCCTGGCTCCAAAGACTGTAGGAATGGCTGCTATTTTCCTCTGATTTAGAAAATCTATTGCAGCGTCACAGTCCACAGGCAAAGTCACTTATGAAACCCGTATACCTTGGGATGAGGAGAGATGGTAGATGAGGTAGCTGCTGGTCAGCCTTCAACGTCACAAATCATGAGAGTGCTGATGAGTCAGCTGACCATTTCTTGTCCTTAAATCCTTCCTGTGATTGAAATATCTGCTTATTTATATAATATGGCCACTTTATTAATTTCTTCTGCTTCTGGCTCCTTTTTTTTTCTATTTCAATAATTACTCGTAGCCATTTCTTTCCTAGGTGTTCATTGCCTCTTTGTCACTTACTCTTTCACCATTCCCTTGTTATCCTCACATACCTTCTCACTCTTGTGTTCTGCTGTGTCTCCTCAATTTGTTTCTCTGCTGTTCTTGCTCTCAGTATACATGAGGCCAAGTGTTAGGTTTCACAGCTGTGTTTTTCTCTGCGCCTTCCTCACATCACTGCCATTGGATTCTGTTCTAAAAATATCCCGTGTGACCCTTTCCCTGTGCTGTCCCAAGGCAGAGGGGGGATTCTCCACAGCTCCCCTCTCCTCTTTTTATTTTTGAAAGTGTTTTCAATCATGCAGAAAGTAATGTTAGAAGGCAGAAGAGACCTGGGGAACTGAGGTAATGAGAAAGATCTCCTGTGCAGATTTGCGTTGCCATTTCCAAAGCTGGAGAGGACAAAAGATGCAGATGAACATGGGGCCAAGTTGTACAGGGCAAGATGTAGGCTGCTGACAATGACAATGGAAAAGAAAAAAAGGAATTCTTTCCTCAGTCCATCTCTGCATGGGACAGATGTTCAGGGCTGCCCTACCTGTTTAAAAGATGGGGACAGGAATTTTTGCTATATTTTGCTGTGGTCATAAACTCTGCTGTGAGACCTAGCAGCTTCTTGAGGAAATTTTCTCATTTCCAGTTTGTATTGCTAGCAGGCCTGGTCTCCACAGTTCTATTAATAATTGAAGTTTGCCTGAGAGTATTTTGGTTTTGTTGCCATCAAAGCAAAAAATCCAAGAATCACAGAAGGATCTAGAATGGAAGGGAACACTGGCAGTATCCAGTCCAGCCTCCTGCTTGGTCCTGAATTTCCCTTGTTTTAAGTCATGGCTGTTGCCTCTTGTATCTTCCTCGTGCTGCTCTGAGGAGAGCCTGGCTCTGTCTTATCTATACCCTCCCTCTGAGTGTGTTTGCATTTGCTGTTTGCAAATCAGCCTCTTCTCTGGGTTGAATAAATCCTGCTCCTTCAGCCTCTCCAATCAACCATCCAGGCAAGACTCCCTGAGGTGACACCCACAGCTGCACACCAGTGCTGTATATTCCCGACCTAAACACTTTTCCCATGGAGAAAGTTTGCTTTAATTTAACTTTTGCACGTGCAACAGAAATGGTACCAAAGACTTTATCTTGCCTGGCTGTTGCCCACATTGTCCTTGTGCTGGACTATGGGAGCAGTTACAGCCCCACAGGAGCAGACACCATACCGTGGATAGGGGGTGCAAGGGAATTTTTCTGCTACTTGCAGAAAAGTAATTTTTTTTCACCCATTTCCAACATCATTCAGGTATTGGGTTCTGTTGTGAAGGTGTCCAGAATTACATGTTCTAATCTTTTGCATGAATTGTACAAGCCTCCTGCCCAAAGAAATAAATTCCAAGGGCTGGCAGCATGCCAAGCAGTCTAAACCTTGTCATTGATCTTGTGCTGTAAAAAGTAAAAAAAACTTGTTCATGTGTAAGTGGCACATGGGGGTATTCCACATTTGTGTGAAACCTAATAGGGTAGCTGCATGCTGTAAGCTTTTTTATATGGACAAAGAAAATACATTATTGTTTTGACATCTGGTGTGTGCTACTTTGGCAACACAGCAGGTTAAATTATTTCAGGCAAGTTTGGGGCAGGGGATATATGTGTGGAAAGACCATGTACTAGAATTCCTGACATTAAAAAAAGGTAGACCTGTTGCTAGTATAATTCTCAACAATGGCAGTAGAGGGGCAACTGGAATACAGAGATTACTGCCCCAGCTGTACAGCAGGTGGCATACAAAGTATGGTAGATGAGAAATAATTCATCAATACAGAAACGTACCGCAAATAAAAATCCTCAAGGTAAAGTCGACTACTTTTGTGAATCTCCACAAAATCACAGCAGAGAACATGGGCATGCAGAAGAGAAGATGGCAGTAAACACTACATAAAAATAAGTTATTTTGTTGATGTTTACTTTAGCAAAATAGCAGGAAGTTGCTGCTCTCAAAAGTATTGATGGAACAGCTTCACTTACCTGTATGATACAATGATCACCGTTAACTTGTTGATGCAGAGGCAGGACAGACGTAAGTTTGATAATGCTGGACATTACCTTATTGGAACCTGCTTATTTTAAGGGTTCATATTTACTATTAAGTGACATAGAACTTCTTGGGTGAACCAGATTTCATTGCTGTTTCTTTGCACAGGAAGGCATATAATGTTTTTGTATTTGTTAATCATACAATTCTCAGCACTGAACATAGAGGCAGCAAAGAGATCCTCCACAAGCTGAGACTGCAAAAACACTTCAGTCTTTTTGCACCTTGATAAGGACATAGGCAGGGGTAAAGGATTTGCTCATGTTTTTAAAACTCAGCCATTTATCTCTACAACAAATTCCTGCCTCTTGGTGAAGAAATTTATTCTTACTTGTTCTTAAAGGGAGGAAGCGGCTGTTGGGATTGACAGTCATCCATTTCCACAACATATTTGTAGAAGTTCACAGGTCAGGACTGTTTGCCTATCATCTATTAGCACTAAGGGTGGATTCTAGAAGCACATAAAAATACAAAGCACCTTCATCTATTGCACAGTGCTATTGGGAGTGTGAGTGGCATCTACACTTTTTCAAAGGAGGTCAAATACCAGTAGCTCTAAAAACTCTGACAAATTACATCCAGTATGTTGTTTCCTAATTTGATGCTGTGAAGAAACATTACCTTCTGCACCCCCAAGCTTGTTTCAGGCTGAAGTCTGTCCAACTAGTCTTACCTGTGCATAGTCTAGCATACACATCCTTTGAGTGTGTAAACTACTGTAGTGACTATGGATGTCTATATCCTAAGACTTGCAGTTACCCAAATCTCTACTGGGACACTGAAGAGAAGAGATTTTGCCTGAAGACCAGTCACAGAAGCTGTGAGGAGGAACATACAGATTTTAACAGCTACTGAATCAATTTTTGAGTATGTGGTCAGCCTAGGTAGGCTTTGCAGGACTGACCACAGTCCTGCAAACAGATTTCAGAATTAGATGATGCCTTCTTCAGGCAATTGGAAGAGGCCATGTTCACAGTCCCTGGAAGCAACCTGCTGCAGCAGTAAGAGCAGGGCACAAGCAATCCAGGAGATTTCTGGAGTGCATTGCCAACAAGTTCATAACAAGATAATCAAGGAGACAGCAAGAGGAGGTGATCTGCTGGACCTGGTACTTTCAGAGGAGGAAGGACTAGTTAGGGGTGTGAACATCCAGGACAGCCTCTGGATCTGAGGAGGGTGAAGGGCTCAAAATAAGATCTCAGTCCTTGAATTCAGGAGAGAAGTCTCTGACTCTTCAGGGGTCTTCTTGGAAGAATCCCATGGGAAATGGCCCCAAAGGGAAGAGGGGTCCAAGAGAGCTGGTTGTTGTACAGGAATCTCCTCCAAGCTCAGGAATGATCCATCCTGATGAGCAGGAAATCAAGCAAAGGCAGAAGGAGGCCTGCAGGAATTAGGAAGGAGCTGCTGACTCAGGTGACCTGAGAGGAATCTAGGGACACCAGCCACATGTGCAAGGATGAGGTTAATAGAACCAAAGCTCATCTGGAGTTTAATCTGGTGAGGGACATGAAGGACAACAAAAAAGGCTTCTACAGGTGTATCAGCAGCAAAATTAAGGCAATGGAAATGTGGGCCCTCTTCTAAAGAATCAAGGCAAATTGATTCTAAAGAAAATTATGAAGAGCAAGGACCGTCATCAGAGGAGGATGAGGTCAGATAACTTCTAAACATGCTGGGCATGCACAAATCCATGGAACCTGATGGGATGCACCCACCAGTGTGAGGGAATTGGTTGATCTCATTGCAAGGCCACTCTCTATTATCTTTCAAAGATCTTAGGGATTCAGAGTGGTAACTGAGGATGGGAAGAAAACATATGTCACTCCTATCTTCAAAAGGAGCAAGAAGTCCAGCAAACTGCAAGCTGACCCATTTCAGCTCAATCCCCATAAAGGTGATAGAGCAAATCATCTTGGGAACCATTTCCAGACACGTGAAGGACAGAAAGATGATTGGGAGTAGCCAGCATGGAATTGTGAAGGGAAAATCACACTTAACCAACATACAGTTCAGTGATCAGATGATCACAGTGATCAGTCTTGGTGGATGAAGGAAGAGCAGTGGAATATGTTTATCTTTACTTTAGCAATGCTTTTGTCTCCCACCACATCCTCATAGTAAGCTGATTAAGTACAGGCTGGACAAGTGGACCTCAGAGTGGATTGAAAACTGGCTGAACTGCAGGGCTCCAAAGGTTGTGATCAGCAGCGCATTCTTCCACTTAGCTGTGATGAGGCTGTACCTGGAATCCCGTGTCCAGGTCTGAGCTCCACAGTTCATAAAACTTATGGAGCTACCAGAGAGAGTTCCGCAAAAGGCCACAAAGAGGATGAAAGGACAGGAGCATCTCATGTCTAAGAAAAAGCTGAAAGAGCTGGGATTGTTCAGCAAAAGCTCAGGGGAGGTCTTGTTATCTGATGGAAGACTGAAGATGGTGGAGCCATTCTCTCCTCAGTCGAGCCCAGTCACAGGACAAGATGGAATGAGCACAAACCGAAACACAGGAATTTCTGCCTGAACATAGAGAAAGAGGCTTTTGCATGACTGAGTACTGTCACAGGTTTATCTGGAGTGGTTGTTGCATCCTTGGAGACATCCAAAAGCTGTCTGGACACAGCCCAAGGCTGACACTGCTTGAACATGGTGCTGGACAAGACAGCAGGTGTCCCATCCAAAGCTCAAATATTCTGTAATTCTGTAATTAACTAAAGCACTCAGAGAAACAGCAGTGCAAATTACCTACTAGTCTACAAGATCATTGTCTTCTAAATATGAAACAGAATGTATTTTTAATTCCTTGTCTGTAATGAACTCTCTTATCTATGCTTGTTGTTAAATGACTCACACAAACCAGTCATTTGCTTCTATTACAGAAAAGCAAATTAAAACTGTTCGCCTGCATCTAAATTCCAAGGAGTTGTGCCTTCAATAGAGCAAGACCCTACCTGCTGAGATACAGCCTAATTAACCTTCTCAGTTAATTTTCTTCATATCTCTCAATATTTTGTTTGTGTCCAGACCTCATTGTCCTTTCCAGCCTGGAAGATTCCAGTCCACTCAACTGTTCTTCATACAGCAGCTAGTCCATAATTTGACCATCCTCTGAAACTCTTCCAGTTCTACTATATTCTTTTTGAGACAAGGGAAACAGAAAGGCAAACGTTACTCAGATGTACTTGCACACTGTATTTAATTAGGTATTATTTTCCTACTTCTTAACCATATTTCTAAATAAATGCTAAAGGGGTCATTATGATCATTCTGTGTAATCCCGAGATCTTATTCTTACATACCAAGAGCTTAAATAGTTGAACAGTTCTTATGTACGCAAAGCTAGAATGTCTGTTGTCCTTAATCACTTCAGATTTATTCTGACTGTTTCATCCGTAATTTTATTGCTCAATCATCCTGTTAAAGCCCTGTACAATTCTTCAGTCAGTCTTTTTTTATTCCTCTGGATAACTCACAGGGCCCTGTGAGCCCTTATCCAGACCAGAGAGGTATTTGATATTAATTCTGCTTGGCACCAAGTTTGTTACCAGCCGTAGAGGACATGGTACTGAGGGCAGGCTGCTTTTAGTTCCAATTCCATATAGAAGTAGGGCATGTTGGAAACCTCATTTCCATTAGTTTGAAGTCCATAATGCTCCAGGCTCAAAGGGCAAAAGAGCTGCAGGTTCACCTAAGCTTTCCAGGAATGGTAAAGGCAAAAGCAGGATTAAACACATGGCAGCTGTGCACCAGGGTAGTGATGGAAGAAACAGTCAGTGTAGTGTAGGAACTTTATTCCAGAGGTACATGGAAATCTTACTCTTGGGAAGACGAAGCAAGGGCTAAGCAAAGTTCTCTTGCCTACACATGTGTTTTAGTGCTGCATGTGAGCGTGTACATTGTGGCTGACATGATCTATTGACCGCCACATGAACAGCTTTGTATTTAAATGCTGCTTCCCTGACCTGCGGTGAACTCGCTCAGAGCATGACTCTGAGCAGTTAACTGCATGAAGACATGAGTGTTTTCCATCAGTTTACCTTTCACAGTGCTCAGGACAGACATATCAGAGCTGGTGCAAGGAAGGGAATATGACCATCCTTTCTCTATGCCACTCAAAGTTTTGGGACAGCTGTGACAGTTCAGACCAACACTGAAAAATCTGGAATTTCTGTGTGTTCTCTCTTTAACCCAGCTATATTTCAAAAGCAGTATCAACTACTCTTATGCCATGACCCCAGAAAAGTTCCTTTTTTTTTCCTTTTACCTTATACCAAAAGATAAAAGACCAGACTTGACACTTTATCTGGAAATGTGGAACAAGGGAGACTAAGAAGGTCAGGGCCTGATGCATCACTGGCTTTTGATGAGGCAGGTGCACAGTGTGACAGGCAGTCTTTTCCATGCAGAGCTCAGGTACAGCATCTTGTTCCATCCTGACAAGTAGCCCTGCAATGCAAGCCCTCAGAAAGAGTCAGAATATCTACAAGAAGTCCTTCCCCATGGGACTTCTCACTCCCCATTAGTTCTACACCTGAGTTGCCATATGTCACCTTTATTCTCTACTTTTACTGCTCCATCACTGTGGGAAACCGCTTGAATGCTACGTAGCAAATAGGTGATGTAATAATAGTGTAGTGGATTAAGAGAATATAATAAAATACTCTGAAACACCCTTTCCAAATCCTCCCAAAAAGATTTTTCACTCTCAGAACCTCTAGTGGTTTCCACTTCCAACCCAACTCTTTTTTATATGTGTAGGCTTCTCTCTTCTTCTTTCCGCTTTTCCAGATCAGTGTGTTTGGTTCTGTTGTAAATGGGTTGTCTCTAAAGAGAATGAACAATCATCAGCTGATGACATTTTGCTACTGAATATGGAGGACTGACACAACTGATTCCATAACAGTACATCAGCTGAACCTGCTATATCACACTAAACGATTCAACTTCTTAGCTGAAACCACTACTTCATGGTGACCACAATGTGCTTGGAGTCAATACCCCCATGGAAGCAACAAGGGTCAAAATATCCACTAGAATGGATCAAATGGAAAACCACGTAAAAGCAAAGAAGCTTTTTAATTTGTTAAGAGATGTGACCAAAAAAGTGAAACATTTTCAGAAGACATGAAGGTTACTGAAGGGTACCATATTGGTATCAAAGAGAACAGGTCCGCACAAAAAGGCCTCAGTCCTTCTTCAGTCTGCTTCAGATCCTTAACATGAGTGCTATCCTTTGCCAGGATGCAGGTGATATGCTTATTATCTGGTTGGAGGGTGTACTAGGAATCCTTTAGAGAGTGCTGACCTCCTGTCTTCTCAGTGATACTGGCCTCTTATTTCCAATGCAGCTCTGTGAGAAAAATGCAAATCTGGGTCCAGACCCTCCTGTGGACTGCAGACTGCAGAGGAAGGCATCTTGATAAAAATGACATTTCAGATCTAGTATCAGAATACAGATATTAAAGACGTTAATGCACTCCTAAGCAGATCGAACGCTCAGCAGATGATTCAGGGCAATGATCATGTTCCTCAGCACACAAGACTATAGGTCAAGAGAGGACAGGACTGTAATGATCCATGTGGCAAAACTTGATATGAAATTGTATAGACACACGTCTGTCCAAGTGGTCCTACCACAAAGTACAGTTAGATTGGTGACGATCTCCTGCAGGAAGACAATGGAGAACCCTCCTGCCCAAAGCAAGGAGAATACCCTGCCCCTACAGAGACCTCAACTCCATCCCATGGGATTTAATGATGGCATTTGGAGCGGTTTTATTTAGAGGGATATGGAAGGGGGTAAGGAACCTGTTGGCTGGCAGTGGTGGTGCCACTTGTACCAGCTGTGCTTTGTACCAGCAAGTTCCGTAGCCAGAGCTGTGGTCCCTGTGGTACAGGGAAACACCACAGCAACATCCTCTGCATCCTTTTCCTCCTTGATGAAGATGAGGTTGAAAGCTGCCATAGCAAGGGCCAGCTGCATCTTCTTCCTGGAGCTATGAGTGTTCAGCAAACGGCATAGCTTGTCCCTCAGCATGATGGGTCTGAGGAACCTGCAGACTTGTGTGAGCTCATGGTCCTCATGGTGCCCAAAAACCAGTGATCTGGGGCATTTCTGTCCTTCTCCTCCTAAGTAAAGGTCCCCAGCCCAGCCAGTGCACCTGCCAGAGAGCAACAGCTCTCTTTCTGATACAAGAAAAAGCAGCAAAGTGAGTGGGATTTGAAACATTTCACAAAGTCCATCTCTGCTTTTTTTTGTTTACTGACTCATCTGTATCAAAATATGCTATAGACATAATGTGGAATAGAATCTGGCTCTGATATAGACAGGAAAACATTGATATACACCCCAGACCAAGGGTAGTGCTTGAACAAGATACCACAATTCCTCTTGGGCATTACTGCTGATTCTGAACACCTAGTAATGCAAGAGCAGGACTGTGAGCAATGCCCTTGAACAAACACAGCATCCAAAACCCTGTAATTTCTCATAAACAGTCTGAGTTTAGCAGCTCATAGAACTAATTTTGGTTCCCAACCTAAGTGAAAGTCAGAATAGTTTCCACCATTTGTTCTCTGCACCTTCTTTTTCATTGGCCTGCTATCTCTCCACCATTCCTGACCCTGGTCAATAGTTTCCAGTGTCGACCCACAGCCCCTTCCTGGACTCTTGTTGCAGGTTCAATATTTTTGGATGGCATGGACATTAAATGCCAGCCCTGCAACACAATGCCATTTATGGGGAATTTCCTGCACTTTCTTCTACTGATTTATCTTGTACCGGACTTGATATATTAGGTTACCTGTCTCTGACATCTGGAGATTTTTTCCCCTCACTGCCCTGGGGTACTTCTTGCACCTTTTTTCCCCTCATGACAATCAAAATTGGCCCTTGCTGGCAGGTGTGCAGCAGCTCTAGATTAATAAGATAAAGAGAGAAAATACTTTTTGCAGTGTTCATGCCAAAGAGCGGCCCAGTACTTCAACCTGGGTGCACATGCTTGATGCAGTTCTTCTTCCTTTCCCCCAACACTTTCCTACAAGTCAAAGCAAGGGGCTGATAGAAGAGGGAGGGAGTCCAGTGAATGTCATGCTCACTCTCACTATCATCCCTATATCAGCAGCCAGTGATAACAGCAAAGGTTATTGCTGCAGGGGAATTTCTTTGCCCTCATCTGTGATGGATTTATTATTCAGGCTGCCAAGAGAAACACTATCTTCCCTCTGTTTACCTTAGTCTTTATCTCATATTACCACCAGGGATTGTTTTATGGAAACAGTCAAGACCCCAGCTGTGCTGGAGGGTTAGGTGTTTTTGTATGGGTATCTGCATTTAGATGGGGGAAGGAGAAGGAAAACAGGAAGCTTAGTCAAAACCTTGCAGGATTTACTAGTGTAACTGTCCTAGTAAATAAAATAAGGTAAATAAAAGATCTTCAGTGGTAGTGATAACCCATCTGTGCTACAGCCCTTCTATTGACATCCTGTATCTCAGTTATCTGAGACAGGACAGGACAAACCAGCACTGCTAACAACTACTTAGCAACCATGGTTCCTGCAAGTAGTTCATAGCATTTGCTCTAATCATGGCAAAAGTCTGAAATGTAAGCAAGACCCAAGTGATACTGAGAAAAGGTTTATGGTGGATTTTATCTCTGCTGCAATCAGAAAAGACAGTCCCTTTTCTTATTTCTAGGTGTGTTCCTGATGCCTTCTTTACTGACATTCACATGGCCATCCACCAGCAGGAATGGAGAGCTGAGATGGCTGAAAATTAATTTTTTTCCTTGCATCAAGCTTCTTGATCTCTGGTTCCAGTATATAAAAATTAGCACTGTTGTTTTC
Source organism: Edolisoma coerulescens (assembly GCA_013397115.1). NCBI lineage: Eukaryota > Metazoa > Chordata > Aves > Passeriformes > Campephagidae > Edolisoma > Edolisoma coerulescens. The sequence goes on along the minus strand of VWZW01006985.1, from coordinate 128,562 downwards.
AACCAGTCTGCTCCTCAAGTGCCCTTAATTAGGTAATGTGATCACTCTTATAGAGATCTACAGATCATAGGGCTTCAGAGAAATTACTTTTCAGGCATTTGAAATCTGACCATGTATCAGGAAAACGAAATAATTTTTCTTGCATACCTCTAATCCTAGCCATGGCCTCCTGGAGATACTCTGTCCATAGTCATGGTTCCTTCTTCTTGACCAACCCCAGCTCGTGCACACCACAAACATGTCCTTGAAACTTTCCCAAAAAATTTCCCTTCACAAGCCAGTTCCTCCTCCTAAACCTTTCAACTACGGCCGCATATCTTCCTAGTGGACCATGTTTTACATAAGAATCACCATTCTCCACTTGAAATTAGCCAAATCCAACTCAAGCCCAGGAGCCTGTGGCAGGCCAGCTCTGCACAACTCATCACTGCACTTTCTTTCCACCCTTGTGGTGTCAGTCAGGCTTTGTCATGGTGTGATTGACAGATCTAATGGGCAATTAATAATTTTACCTGTGCACAAGCAATCTACAGGAAGGAGGCAAAGAAAGGCACAAGCTGCAGATTCTCTGCACTGGAATAATAACAAATTCACTGTCTTAGAGGCATCCTTAAAAAGTTTTGATCATTAGAGGTAAGTCTGTATTTCCTAGCTGTTCCTTGGTCCTCTCTGCTAAAAATGTCTTGAAGCTGACTACATCAGAGAATGTTTGTGATGCAAAATTATTCTCCTAGAAAATAAGAAATCCACTGAATTCACTTCAATCAGTTAATTGACTGCTAGTTCTCACTGACTTTAGCTGCTTTTGGATGCACAATCCAGTTAGAAAAAGTTTTCTGCTTCTCAGCAGTCTAATATTACCTTTTTAATTACTTTTTTTCTTCTTTTGGTACTTGTATACACACTGTGCCTGTTTGACTCATTCTTGGTTTATCCTAAGACAAGACATTCACTTTTCTACCCCACCAGTAATACACCTCTTCATTTGGAAAGCCTTTCAGCAGATGAAAAGAAGAAATTATTTAATAGAAGCTATGGGGTGCTGTAGGGTAGAGAATCACCAAGGGAATTGAGAGCTGCAATTTAAGAAGAGGGGCAGCTGTAGGGGAGGAGGCATCCAAGCTGTGGAGATAGGGAAACAATCTCCTAGGCAATAGAGTGTAAGCACAAAATTTTAGCAGCTCAGAAGGTCATCAACTTAATTGCAACCAAGGTCACAGTGGGTGAGGGAGAGTTGTGTACAGACTATACATTTATTTCTGTGCTTCCTGACTTATATGCTGGAAGTTTTCTCTATTTAAAAGAATCAAATAATCTTATTTTTATTCTACTAAAGGCTGTTCTGTTTTGAGTTTTGAAGCCTGACGGTCTTTACCTGAGAGCTCACCAGGATAGTCAGATCCACTTTAAAGCTCCGAATGAGTTTGGATCCATTTATAAAACCTAATTTTGCTGTCTTCTCTTTCATCTGTGAAATCTGTGATTTTCTGTGTCTTGCTCTTGTTGCTGGACTTGTTGAAGTTCTCTCCGCTTTTTATTTTTGCTCTCAGTTCCAACCTGTGACCACATTGTGATGCAGCAGAAGAGAACCTCAAGTTTACAAGTAATTTACCTTAGGTAGCATCATCAACATGGACAGGATGTTCTGTGCAGACTGCCACAGTTGGGTTGTTTGTGGAACTGGGACATAACCCTGCCCCTTTAAAGCTCATTTGGTTTTTGCCAAGTCATGTCATATCATATTGTCATATCATGTCGTACTGCACTGCCATCATGCCCTACCCTCATCTCTTCAAGTTTCCCTCCAAATGCATCTATTCCAACATCTACTTCAATGACTCCTTCAGGTCCTTGTGTTCCTGTAAGTATTTATCTGATCTCAGTTGTGAGATTTTTTTTTCCCCGTTCCGCCTCTTTCTACTTGAGTTATCAAAAGCTGACGATTCTCAAAATCTGCCCTGTTTCTGTCAATTCTGCTCTACTCAGTCTAGTATTAGTCAGTACATGTCCACTTGAATATCATTGTGTTATCTTGTTATTTCTCCATGATGAAAGCCCTTAAACTTTCTGGTCTTTTTACTTTTTACTGTGAACTCAACCCTTCTTTCAAGTGTCCTCTGAGAGTTCTCTGTCATTGTGTCTCCATATTCAGCCTGGCTTACTATGTGCCCCTGCACAGCTTAAATTTCTATCTTTTGCTACTGTTCAAGCCTCGGTCCATGATCTATTTCTTTCTTTTACTATAAAAGCTGTCTTTTCTTCCAGCCTCCCTCCCTCTTCCTAACCCTTTTCACAGCATTTTTTCTCTCCCAAAGCTCTAATTGCCTCCTGTAGCTCTTTGAAGCCTCCATGGATATCTTCTCTAATAAAATGTCCTAGTCAAGGGCTTTGTTCTCATCTAGAAGCCATTGCCTTATCTGACATCTACTGAAGTATTTTTCCTGCCTTTTCATTCTTTTTTGCTCCATCTAAAGGTATTGCTTGAAGCAAAATATGCTTGCTGTATCTTCTTCCTGTCCAGATTCTTATCCCCTCATGCCCTCCAGTGCTTTATCTCTTATTGCCTCTGTGTTTCTCTCTTAGAGACTGTGTTACTGTTAAGTAGTCATCCTTTTGTCACCTTTCTCCTCTTCCTCCTTTAAAACTCCCTTTTTCTCCTTTACAGTTTCTTTTGTCCCACAGACGATCTTTTATATTATCTTCTTTGCAGACTTGTGGACCTCTTGGGCTGGGCTTTCTTAAGCACAGGATATCATTTTTGCTTTGTTCTTAAATGACTGTTTCTCTATTCTGCACACAGGGTTCTAAGTAACAATAACTCTGCCTCAGCAAATCCCACTCCTGTCAGTCTGGGGTGGCAGAGGGCTCTGCATCACCATCTGATGTATGTATGTGTACACAGTATTGGTGGCAGCTGAAAAATAGATGTGGTGTTTCGCTCCAGAGGAGCCTGCAATCTGCTGGTGGACTGTAAGGCTTGGATATGGTGAGGTCATGAAGTGGTCTAGATCTTTCAGGATGAACCTGCTACAGAACAAACCAAAAAAAAGCTCTAGCATAAGCAGAAGTCTCAAAAGTTAGTACGATGTCTGATAATTGTGTGGGCAGGGCATAGGGAACATTGAGATTGTCACTGTTGATTAATAGCACTGGGATTTCAGGTGATAAATCTCCTGGGACCAGACCATGGGAGAAGGGTGAGTCTTCAGTCATCCTTACCCCCCTCCCTGCCAGCATCTCAGAGCTTTCACTATAAAGGCAGTAGGATGGGAAGGCTAGGAATTATATTTCTGCATCCTGAAAAGCATTCAGGAGAAATAAATAAACGCAAAGTAAGGGAGACCTGAGAAAAAACTGGGAAGAGGAGGGAGAAAAATAGATGGCTGACTGGAGAAGAATCTGTCTTGGGTGACAGTTCTTCCAACTTCTATTCTTTCCTTTACTGTCACTTAGTACCCTAATTTGGACTATAGCTGCATTTTCATCTGTCACAAACACGTCCTTCTTGAAACACAACTTTGGAGTTCCACTAGGGCCTGTAATACGTAAAGGGGAAAAAAAAGATGTATGAGCAGGTTGTGTACTTTTCCTCTTGCATGCCGTGGGGGGGTCTAGAAACTTTTGTGAGCCTTTTCCAGAGGCTTAGGTGCACCTGAGGAGTCAAGCCATGTGTACAGGTCATCTGTGTTTGTGGCTAGTGCAAGATGGTTATGACATCTTCCTCTTATGTTTACATCTTCCTCCAGCTCTGTGCCAATCTCCTGAGTCTGCTGATAACCTCTGAAGCAACAGCAGTACTCCACGGATGAGTCCTGGTGGAAGTGCAGAGCAAGGCCTGGGAAATAGAAAGTAAGACAGAGAGGCAATAAAGAAAATATAGAAAGAAGAGCTGTGGCAAGAAATTACAGGATGAGTGATAGGGGAGATTTGACAGCAGTTGCTGGGCGGCAGCAGTGCAGAAAGGCAGATTTCTTTCAGAATGTGCTCTGTGTTCTGTGTGTATGGGGCTCTGCAGATCTGAAAACATGGAAAAGTCGATGAGTAAAGCCAGAACTTTACCTTTCATTAGGTCAGCTGTGCCAGCTGGAAAAAGTGAACAAGCTGTTGGTTCTACATGTTCTTCTTAGAGTGTGAAATAGAAGCAGCAGATCTCTGAGCAAATACAAGTTGAAAGTAGCTGCTTCGAATTTAACTAGAGCAGTGTCAGTGAGGCTGTGACAGAGATTATTGGTACATTATGAAATAGAAGGATTGTTAATAATTTCCAGAGAGCTCACAAAGCATTTTCACCTCCCAGGGGAAAGAGGGAGACAGATGATTTATAAGCTGAGTAGCATGGTAAGATTAGTGTTCAGGACACAGGAAATACTGCGACATAAATCCAGTATCTCTACAGATTGCATATATTTTGTCATGCACTGAAATGATGAATTTCAGTTCTCAGTCTTTTCCTTGGTAGAAAACAACTGGGTACAGAGACTAGAGATATTGTTTGATGAGAAGTGGGAATTAGTTGAATACTAGGTCCTTACCTAGAGATGAGCTAGATCTTTTCTAGTGCATGGGGGCCACCACGCACACAGTGATTGTTAGGTTCAGCTGTGTAGTTATCACCCTACCATTCCATGCACTGGATGAGGTGTATTACACTGTGGGAAGCACAGGTGAGGGCTCAAAGGGTTTGTAGGATGTCTTCCTAGTGAGGATAGTAAAGGTTTCTTGTTCAAGTAGCATCTGGAGTCACTTGGTGAATGTTGGCCTTTGGGGTCCTTCATGCTTTTATTGATAAAGTGGGTGAGGCGGGGGCCAGTTTGGAAGAGGGACGGTTCTTGGAAAAAGCCTTTCAGGGAAGAATCATCCTATTTTAGGCTATTATTTTATCATTGTTTCCCGTGGAAATTCCACAACAGTATCATGCCAGACAGACAGTAGAGTTTGATTAGCTGGCAGTAGAGGGTTCATTTTTATACTGCAGAAATTTCTAATGTGCCATTCTTGTGCCTCTTGAAAAACAAGAGCTAGAAGAAGAGTGCACTTTCAGGTAAAGGTTCTCATTAGTTTTCTGCAGTGGCTATGGTGAGTGTTCTCCTCAGTACATATAATAGTGACTGAAGATGTGGTGCTGTATTACAGCTTTGGTGTTTGCTGGGCCATACTGTGTTCAGTTTTTAGGCTTCCTATACATTTTGTACCTTGTGTTTTAGACAGGTTTTTTTATTTTATACCCTATATAGTATGAGCTATGCATAATTTTTATATAAGCCATAATGACAGTGCTTCCAAAAGCATCTCAATAGGTTGGGAGCAATTAATGTCTTTGTGATGGTAACCTGTGAGGGTATCCAAATGTTTTTCTCTGGTTTCCTAGACACAGTCACTAAGAAACTCTTCCTCAAGGTAATTCACTACGAGTTTTGTCGTACCTATGGGGCACAGTCTTCCTCCAGAAAATAGTGCTTGTTGACAGTAAAGTGAGTGCTGGTGAGAATGAAACAGGAGAGCCTGTAAATTTTGGGGCAGCACTGATATTGCTTTTGTAAATATTCAGTGCTTGCCTGGCCTGATACCAGTTGTGGATTGTACAGACTAACCTTATCCACATGGATATTACTGCTAATGGATATCCATATCTTAGCAGGAACACTGGAGAACGTGGTTTGTGGAAGAAATTAAGTGCATCTTCCTCTTGGAGACTTTCTTTCTACCTTCCTCTCAAGGATGATGCAGGCTAAAAAAAAGCAAAAGAAGAAATGTTTTACAGGAGTCTGCAAAATGAAATAATGAGACCACTGTTCTGGACCCAAAAAAGGTGTTTTGCCCTTCTCTCCACCCCATCCTGCCTGCAAATCTCTTACTCAGTATGAATAGCTTGGCATATGAGTTCTTTTTTTCTTGTCTACAGTTTCTAGGACCTTGAACTCTCTGCTCCTCCTTAATTAATAGCCCTCAGAAGATGTATGGTTACAGGCAGCACACTGACAGTACTGGGAGGTGTCTCTAGGCCAAGTTGCTGTAACATGCTTCTCATTCCTATCGCATACTGGTAGCTCAGTGGTGTTGGCTGAGCTCATTGCTTCTCTTCCTGGCTGAGAAACAAGTGGCAGAGTGGAGAGGAGAAGTTGTTGAATGCTCTAGTCTATGTAAAAGTGAGCATCAAGAAGAATTAAATTCCTGCATAGACCTATAATTGAGTACCCACAGAGCAGTTTGGTGACATTCTTCAAAGTGCAAAGTACTCCCCATAAGGACACATGGGAAGGTTGAGATTAGACTGCAATGCTCAGCGATTTTCAGGGACGCCTGACTTCTCCATCAGGACTTGCTCAGGTGAACTGTGGACTTAGAAAGTCTTGGGACACTGAGTGAACACCCATCTCATTCCATCTCACCATAGGTGCTGGCATCTTTATGATTGTTGCTCAGTCTTTAGGACACCTGGTATCCGGGGAGAAAATGAGGAAGCCCACTGACCTTTGTTCTCATTGCAAACAGGGCGTGCGTGGGATGGGGAGCTGTGAAAGAAGAGATATCCTGGATAATAATTTCTGTGTCCTCCTCTCTGCTTTCTATCTCTGTGCTTGTAGCTCTGTCTGTCACACCACATCTTTCCCCCTGCCCCCTCCCTCTCCTTCAGGAGTTCCCCTCTTGCTCACACCTGACATTCAATCCTGGCAGAGTTATTGCCTTTTGCTGAGATCAGACACGGCACCGGGGAATCATGTGGCAGAGGAAGGTTGCTATAAATATAGTTGAACCCTTTGGGCAGGAAGGGAAGAAAGTGAGAGAGGCACAAGGAGGAGGAGGGGCAGAGAGAAAGAGTGTGCAGGAGCAAGACAAGTTGGAGTGGTCTGAGGAGAGAGAGAAAGGAAGGCTCAGCAGAGAATGCGGAGGCCGTGCTCTCTGCCAGAACATGAGGTGGTTCTAGGTAAGGCCCAGAGCAGCAGCTCAGTTGCAGATGAGCATGAGGAGGAGTAGAGGAATGGAGAGCTCAGAGAGCAAGATGCAGGAAAGCAGCTCGAAGCCAGCATTGTGGGGGGGCACACCGCAATACGACTATGTCTGCTTTGAGAAATGCACCCGTTACGGGATACCTGTGGAGGCAGGACACGAGGCCGGGGCGACAGGGGACGACCTGCGCTCCCCGGAGAACTCCCTCAGCTACCCACAGGTAGGGCTGGACAATGGGATATTTGTGGCAGGACAGGTCTCCCTGGGATCACGCAGGCTGTGGGGCTCTCAGAACAGCGCTGGCAGAGCACACATCCCTGTCCATTCCCAGTCCTACCAGCTCTCCCCTTCGCTTGCTGACTCCCAGGCCAGGCTTTGACATTCATGGCTGTACTTATACCCAGGATCCTACCAGTAATTCAAGTCAGAGGTTATTGTCACCTTCCATGGATGCAACGAGACTTGGAATGGGCAAGATGGGATGGGGAAAATTAACCAGAGCATTAATGTGCTTGTAACCGCAAAGAGAAGCTGCAGCTGCCTTCAGCTGCATAGTGGTACTAAGTAGAGCAGAAGAGTGAGTAAAACCAAAGAGAACAGTGATGTATATAGATGGGTATCTATCTGCACAGCTGTATAGATGAAGTAAAGCTCTCTTCTGACTTTTTTCTGACCATAAAGCATTTCATGGTCATAGACCCATACATGTATATTGGTATTTTTGGTAACTCTTAGTGGAGCTGTAAGTGAGGGATTTCCTAACCCTTAAACTTGACCTGACTCTTGCTCTGGTTCATATAAGCACTGGTTCAGAAAAATGTCTGGGACGTAGATGTACTCTGATTATGGCTTTTTGTTCCATTATGCTCTGTATCTCCCTTACCTCTTCTTTTGGGACAGCCTCCTGCAAAGGGGAGGGTTTGCAGAAGAATCCTGGTGTCTTATTTCCTACCACTCTGCCCTGACTAAGCTGACCTAAGAGAGTTGTGGTGCAATGAAGGATCCAGTCAAATAATGAGGAAGAGAGCATGTGAATGTGAAATTCATAAAGTGGATGTTTCTCCTTAAATGAATACAAATCCTCTTACATGGATGGTGAATGAAGGAGATTGCATTAATTTTCTCCTAAAGATTACGTGATTTAGTGATAGGCAAAAAACCATATTTGCCACCAATTAAATCTCTTCCAGCAGATATGCATCTCAAAGAGGATAGTTAGGTGTCACATTGCAAAAGATCAGAGAATCAGTTCCATGGCCATATTCAGGGATTTCTCTTCTGAAACTGCCTAAAATATGTGACAGTTTGCATGTCTCCTACACAAAAGTCTTCAAAAACCACCCCACTGGCAGGTTTGAAAGCAGCATCCCAGTTGGACAGAGGTCTGGCTGGAGCAGTTTGGGCTTTACACCAATGCAGGCAGTGCTTTGGCTGCAGCAGCCACGCTAAGAGGGTGAGCACGGGGGGTGGGATGGGGTGGAAAGGTGTGTGTGCTCACCTAGGGCTGAGCTCCACTGGGGTCACGCCTGCCCCATGGGATGCAAACAGGGCTGGAGAGCTGAGGTGGGTGAAGGAAATGCACCTTTGTGCTTGTGCCATGAACCAAGAGGGAGCTGGGGTGGGGGGAGCTGCGAGATGCAAACCCTTTCTCCAGTAAAGCATATCCATGCACAGAAACATCCCAGTTCACACATATCCACCAGATATGCCAGTCCCACACACTGAAAACCACTCTCCAGCAGTCACAGATGACACAGTGAGGCAACACCACCAGCTCTGTGCTCGCGCTCCCTGACACCAGAGTGTCTCTGCTCGCAGTTCCAGAGGCGTGATGGTCAGTGCATGTAGGTAGATGACCTCATGCACAAACAAGAAGGCCATCAAACCCATTCCCATGCATATCTTCAGGCAGAAATATCCCCAAGCAAGCAAGCAAGCATTTGTGAAGGCAATTTGCCATCTAAAAACCAGACAGTTGTATTTATAGTTTTACTAAAAAATATGTCCTAGAAATATTTTGTATAAACAGTAGTGGACACATGTGCGTGTACATTTATCATGGAACTTTGCATGCAGACATGTTCTGGCTAAGCCAGGCTTGCTGTGGATGTGTATATTTTGCTAGTCATTCATGCACATGCAGATAAATTATAAATATGCACGTGTACTTTGTACAAACATGCACACTTATTATCATGAAATTTTCATTAGCATGAAAAACAACCCATTGCATGTTTTCATCCATTTCCACGCAGAGTAATCATTAAGATTTCTTTCCCCACTGTCATGTGAAAAAACATTTGACAGAGATTTTGATTCTGTTGTGCTCTTTTCCTTTGCTAGCTGTTGCCTTCTGTTGTCCCTGGGATTTGGTTTGGTTTGCACAGGCCCCAGAATACTGAAATCTTGGTCTTTGGCCTGGGACCTTCAGATAGTTGATAGTCAGAAAACATATAGTGGTTAATAGATAACAACATAATAGTGGTAGGATAATAATAATAATACACATATATTTTTGACAGCTAATATAACAGATAGTAGACATATGATAGATGATGTAATATGCCTTGATAAAAATATGCATTATCACACACTGTAGGATTTTGTATTGTTTTCTTTCTGCATGAGAAAGCAGCTACAGCTGGTGAAGTATTTAAAAGCTGTGCTATTTGTGACTATAGAAAGGGTGCTCCTGGCAGGGAGCTCACTCAGCAATACACAGATGGGTGTAGTGGGAGGAATGTGCAATAAGAAATCAGGCAATGCAGGAATACAGAATAGCAGGCTCACAGAGAGCAGTGGGTGGGAGGGCCTCTGGAGCTCTCCAGCCCAAGCCCCTGCTCACAGCGGGGCTGGCTCCAAATCTAGGTCACCTTGTCCAGAGCCTTTTCCAGGCACGTTCTGAACATCTGCAAGACTGAAGATTCCCCAGCCCCACTGGGCACCTGCTCCTGTGCTAAACTACCCTCAAGAGGGGTTGGATTGAGACATTTTTTCCTTTGCATGGGCTTTCCTTTCTTGCAAGTTGTGCTTTTTCCCTTTTGTCTGTCGCTGTGCCCCTCCAAGATATCTTGCTCTGACGTTTCCCTCCAACCCCTCTCTCCCTTCAGGTAGTGGAAATGCTGTTAAATTTCCCCTTTGCTACCTTTTCTTCAGGAACAACTATTATTTTGTTGCTGTCCCCTGTCCCTTACACGTGCCTCATTGGCTTTCTGTCTAAGCAGTTGACCAAGACATTTCACTGACACTTAAATTTACTTACAGAGTGCGGTTTGGGACGTTTCACGTTTGAGGTCAAATATGGCTTCTCTTTGGTGATCCATCAGAAAAGAAAATCACCTAAGGAAGATAATTTCAGGAATAGCAAGACATCTACAAGGCAGGAGTGAGAGGGATGAGAAATACAGGCCGAGGCTGCCTCAATGGCTGGGAGCAGAAGATCATAAACAGGATACACTAGAAAGCTGGGGAAAGGGATTTGAGGACTGGAGTATTCTGTAGGGAATGTATTGTTCAGTCTGAATGGCGTGGGAAATAGCTTAGGCTTTGGACGGGGGGGGGGGGGGGGGGAGGGCAGTTTCATACAGGTGCTGACCCCTCAGAAAATAGCTCCCAGAAACGACTTGAGATTGTGGTGTATTTTTTCCCCTGAGATTCTGTGCAGCTTTTCCTCTGTTACTCAAACAATGAAATTTCCCCAATTTTTGGAAAGACAAACCCTGAGGTGATAAATGCTTCTTCTCTGAAAATGAACTTTACCTGGTTGTGCTTTCTTCCTGGATGGTTTGGTTGGTTTTTTGGTGGGGTTTTTTTGAGGGATGGGGGGACAACAACTGTATGTTCCTCCCATCTATCCTATAAATACCATCAGTGATATTTTTACCTTCAGCTGTTTTTGCACCATTTTGATACTCTCTCTCAGCATTAGCCAAGTAGGCATGATAGATAGTACCTTTTCTGGTTCAACCATTAGGTGATAACTGAGAACTCATAAAATTGTCTTCATTTTTTCTGGTGTTCAGAAACCCTGTGTTCCTTGTGTTAGAGAGGGAGCAACAGAAGAAGGAACAGTCAGAGTCCTACTGTGCTATATTTTTAGTTTTACATCTTCTAGTGGAGTGGATATTTCTTGCCTAACCTAATTTTGCTGTAAGGTCATCCTCTGATTTCTGGATTCTTTCTCTGTCCCACAACCTCCTACCATTTTAGATACTTCCAGAGTCCAGGAGAAGCAAAGCACATGTGTGAAGCATTCTTTAAACGAGTTGAGACTACCTGGTTTTCCAGGACAGCAACTTCTTTTTTATGTCTGTGGACTAACTCCTTTTTTCCCCATATCCTGAGTGCACCACTTTCCAGCCAGGGAGAAGCAGTGAACTAGGATACCATATGAGGTCTTTCAACATTCATGCTATTATACTGTCACGCTGTTCGATCTGGCAGATGGAAGATTCTAATTTGAATCTCATACTTGACATGGGTTCAAGTTGTATTTGACATAAACCCATCCCTCATGACCATTTAACAGCAATGAAACACTGGCTAAGGTGATGTGAAGATGCATTTGTCTAAAATCTGCTAGTACTTGGCATTTCTGTATGGAAGACACAGTAAAAGAAGAAATGAGCAGTTTGCTAGGTGGGACTGCATTCTGTATGTGGCAGCTTAGCCTGTAGATGAAATTCTTCAGCCTGATGTTTCACTGTCTGTTTTAAGGGGGTCAGAGCATGGCCATTATTCACTGCAAAGAGTCTGCAGTGCTTAATTTACTTAGAATGTGTTGGTAATCACGTGGTTAATAATTGAATTAAATTTGTGTAGCTTCCAATACAGCAATGAACGGAAGAATACTTTCAGCTGTTCAGATAGGGTCAATCTGTTTAAGAGGCAGCAGGTGAGCCATCTTTAGAACAGGATGATTTTAAAAAGCACAGATATGTATTCTGTGGGAAAAAAAAATCACTAGGATTTCCAAAAGGAGCTATGGCACACAGCTCACGTGTCTCTTGAGGAATATTTGCAAATAAATAGAATACTTAGGATCTTCAGTCATATTTGTTGTGTTGAAATATTAATTGGTAGAGCACTGAAACAGGTGCTCAGAGAAGCTGGGTGATTTCTACCCCTGGAGATGTTTAGGAGTTGCCTGGACAAGGTCTTGAGCAGCCTAATCTGGCTTACCTGGCTTTGGAGTTTGCGTGCAGTGGACAGAGCTTGGACTAGAAACCTCCAGAGGTGCCTTCCAGTGTAAATCTTTCTGTGAATCTCTGTATCTGTTTTGTCTCAAGGGAACAGGAACATCACTTTTGCTACCTTGAAAGGGGGAGGCAGGAACTGTCAAATAGAAATGTCTCATAAGTGTGTGGTAGTGCTTTATCTCTGTCATGTGTCCTCTCATTCTCCGGCTAAAGTGTCTGATTTTGCTGATCAAAACATGGCTCATTCTCCTCCTGCCACTCAGAAAATCTCAGACAAGCAGATGTCGTCCTGGGGAGGGAGAAAAGGGTCACCTTCTCACAGGTGGGAAGGGCATCAGGTCGTAACCTGGTCTGAAGTAAAGCCAAACCTGGTTCACTGAAGGACGTGCAAGGAGGAGAGGCTTATTCTCTGCTTCTCAAATACACACCTTCCCCACCTAAACTCTGAAAGAGTGAGATGTGATAGCTGCTCTTAAGGGAATCTGGTAAACAAACATGGGCGCACAGTCAGAGTTCTTCAAGCTCCCTTAAGATGTTGACAAGACAGCACAACTGCCTAGTTTACTGCAGACCCATGTAAGAAATGTCCTTGGTAAGCACATGCAGCTGGTTGTGAATTGCATATAACCAACTGCATTTCAAGTTTAGTGTCTGAATAAAAAGACTAGATTAAGTAATTAGGAAATTCAGAGGAACTGGAGATACATGGGGACTTAAAATGCTGATTTGGGTAAATAATGATTGGAGGTGTGCAGTAGCCTGTGATATTTCTGAGATGATGCTGCTTCTTTTCCTCCACGGGCACCATCAGTGGCTGTGTGCCCTGTTAAGCATTCCTTGGCAGCAGAAGGAACAGATGCAGGACATTCCTGCAGCCTGTTTGAGAGTGTAATGCCTCTCAAAACCTTCAGAGATGTTTGACAGTGCTGCTGAGATCTGTGAGACAGCCCTGAGGATGGCGGCCTCATGTGAACTACTTTGACCTTCTTTTGTACCTCCAGAAAGCTGTCTCTTAATGTTCAAATGCTGTCTCTTAATGTTAAATCTCTCAGCCATTTTTTTCCCCAGAACATTAGAAAATAATGAATATTCTGTGATCATATCTTGTACTCCCAAAAAGGAGGTGAAAAGGTTTTTGGAGAAGTTGGAAAGAGAGAACTAGAAAGAAAAAGAAAAAATAAATGAGCTGCATCCATCTGAGAGTTTCTGTGTCTCGATCTCCCTGCTTGGGTACATTTGGGTCTGTACCTCAGACTGTTGGTAGATCTGCATTGTCATCCTTAATGCTGTTTGTGAAGGAGCATTTGCCTTACCTTTTCCTTGTGATTCCTCTTGTTTTCTGCTTCTCTAGCTTTATGGCCGATACACAGACCAGATAACAGATAACATTTCAGATAAGGAAGCAGCAAAACTACTGAAGAAACAGGCCCAAAGGAACAATGGAAGACCCCTGAAACGTGACAGTCAAGTACAGATCAAAGAAGAGCACTATTCCAAATGTCAAGGTAGGAACAATTCGTCTTTCATTACCCCATGACCAGATATTGGGTAGGCCAGCAAGAGAGATGGAATTTAAGCAGCTGTGACTGGGGAGAAGCAGAGAGGGAGGGAAAGGAGCTGAATCTCATGGGGTTGAAAAACTTTTTCTATATGAGCTTTCATCCTAGAAAGAGAAAAGATATGTTCGGAATAAAAAACAATCCCAAGTAAATAATTTTTTTCCACTACAGATCTCTGTAATGGGAGGAAAAGGACCTCCTCATATCAGACTTTTTCTGCTAGTGTACAAGATGTTAAATTCCATCCTGTGTGTCCTGCACACACACAAACACACGCACCCTTTTTTCAATGTTTTTTAAACTACATAAGATGTTACAGAACTGTGTGAGAGAGGGATGGGTACCAGTCCTTCAACATGAAGTCCATGATGCTTCCAAATAAATCTTTGTTGTAGTCGGCTCTCAGAGTAGGAGAGACAGACACAGCTTCATCTATGCTCAGTCAGTTTTTCTGGTTCACTCTTCCCTCCACAGACTGTGCAAAACGCATCCAGAAATACGTTACCAAGAAGCTGGGAGAGGACTGGATTTTCTTGGTTCTGTTGGGTCTGGTCATGGCGTTGGTGAGCTGGGGAGTGGATTATGCCAGTGCAAAGACCGTACAGGGTGGGTCCCATTCAGATGTTGCAAAAGCAGCCGGTAAATGATATGAATGCTTTACAAAGCCCAGTGACCAGTGTTGTTCCTCCTTTAATATCAGTGTCCCATCCTCAACCCGTGCTGCTTGGGAAGTTTGAAGTTCTGGCAACATAGTAAAGTGTAGCTAGGGAGAGGCTCTTTAAAGGGATGGCAGGGGAAAATTTAGAAGTAAGCGGGCAGAAACAAGGGCTATGTGTATGATGAGTCAAAGGCAAACAATTATTTTGAATCCCTTTCCTTTCTTCTCCCTTGAATATACAGGAGCACAGGGAAATGGTAATGTGGCCTTTCCTGTTATACTGCTTCCCTTTCTCCCCAAGAATATTAAGAACATGGGGGATGGGGAGAGGAAGGGGGTCTTACATGCCCTCCTGACACTGTTTCTGCTTTTTACCTATTTTTGTTCTTTTCAATTTTTACTTATACAGTGCCCTGAATTTTTCTGCCACCTGGGCACATAGTGCTCTCTCCTTTCGCCCTTTTCACAAAGATCTCCTATTCCCTGTCTTATATCACTTCCCTGCATTTTTCCTGTGATTTGTCTCCCTGTGCCAGCTATAAAAATTACAAGATCTTTCATTCCCCCATCTTGGTGTGCACACATACACCCGCCACTGCCACATCCTGTTAACTGTACTGTTCCTCTGTCCTTATCCTCAGTGTCCCAGTCCTGACTGGCACACACATACACCAACCTTTTTCTCTTGGCTGCTGATTCCAGACACTGCAATTCCTCACAGCTCCCAACATTCCTTCAGCCCAGCGTTCCTCCCTCTGGAGATTCCCCATCTACCAGTCTACTGGCATAATCTACTCTGAAGGTTCTTGTCCTCTGTACTCCCTGCAGCTGAGTTCTTTGGTGTTTTTTTTCTCCTTTTCCTCTGCCAAGTCTCAGCCTCTACTGAGGCTGTGTGGGGAGCTGGCCCAGGCAGGGAAGATGCAGTTGCAGAGGAGCTGCAGTTCAGTTTGGATTCTCAGCAGCTCATGCCGTTGTACCTGTTTGAGCAATGGTACCACCGCTGTTTTAAAAGCTGCTGGCACAGTTCCCTTTATGCTGCTGCTCTAGAAGGGAAATCACAATCAGAGTTTTTAAACTAGTTGTTGTGAAGAAATGATTGGTGGACCACTTCATTGTCCTTCAGAACCCTCAGACTGCCAAATGAAGACACTAAACCGTGATTTGTCCTCACAGCTGCATGTAACACACCTCTTTTTATGACACATTTGTGCACAGGTATTAATAGTGTCTTCTATCCATTCCTGCAGAATGCCTTCTTTATTGGGGAACTTTACTGAAAACGTAACAAGGGTTGTCTTGGAAAAGGAGCATTAGGGTAGCATTTCTGAAGGAGATTTAGCATGGGCACGTTTAGCAAGTGTGTGATTCTCTGATGTCTACCAGCCAGTTTGGAGCAGCTGTGGTTCCTGACAAGTTCTTTGTTTGTGTGCCTACAGCCTACAAGTGGACATACAGAGAGCTGCACCCGAACATCCCTCTGCAGTACGCCGTGTGGGTTGCGTTCCCACTTGGTCTTATTCTGTTTGCGGCCAGTTTCTGCCACTTCATCTCTCCGCAGGCTGTTGGTGAGGGCAGAAGGCATGGAAAGATCTGTTTTGGTCTGTCTCCTTTTTCTTGTTCCATCTGCCTGCAGGTTTTGTTCATCCCTGGCTCTGCTGTTGTTTTCAGGGTCTGGGATCCCAGAGCTCAAGACCATTATGAGGGGAGTGGTCCTCAAGGAGTATCTCACTCTCAAAGCTTTTGTGGCCAAAGTTGTGGCCCTCACAGCTGGCCTTGGAAGTGGCATGCCTGTGGGGAAAGAGGTAAATATTGCTGATTCCATGTGCAGTAGTGACCAGGGTCTGGAAGGTGGGAGTCGTCTATGGAAGAAGAATCTGTAAATATTTTCTTACTTTCACCATCATTCCTCTTCTCAAAGCTCTGCTCTTTCCAGCAACACCTATCTTTCACTGGCCATTTTCCTTCCACTTTCAAAGACATGATATAGGAAACATCAAAGAACTCAAGTCAGGTAGTCTTTGAGAGGGAAAAATATTAAATGGACATCAGAGAGCTGAGGAAGATTGGAGGGTGTGGAGCACAAGTCTTATGAGGAGCAGCTGAGGGAAATAAGGTTGTTAAGTCTGGAGAAAAGGAGGCTCAGGGAGACTTTCTCACTCTCTCCAACTTCCTGACAGGAGGCTGTAGCCAGGTGGGAATTAGTTGATTCTCCCAGGTGACCAGTGACAAGACAAGAGGAAATGGCCTCAAGTTGCACCAGGGGAGGTTTAGATTGGATATTAGGAAGAATTTCTTCAATGAGATGGTGGTCAGGTATTGGAACAGGCAAGTGATGGAATCACTATCCCTGGAAGTGTTCAAAAGGTATGTGGTTGTGGCACTTGGGGACTTGGTTTAGTAGTGAACACAGTGGTGCTGCATTACAAGTTTGACCCAATGATCTCAGAGGTCTTTTCCAATCTTAATGGTTCTATTACTGGCTGAGATGGCCAAAGAGAAATTATGAGGCCTGCAGTAGCTAAGTGGTTGTCAGTAACCAGAGGGCAACCCTCTCTGATTTTCTCCTCCTCTTCTCCTGCAGGGTCCTTTTGTGCATATTGCCAGTATCTGTGCAGTGGTACTCAGCAAGTTCATGTCAATCTTCTGTGGGGTGTATGAGGTAAGGCACATGTCTCTGCACACAGCTCTTCCACAGGCTGAGCTCCTGAGACACAGAGGGTAGTATGGGTAGGCCATGGAACACAGGGGAAACACATGGTTTGAAGTTCACTGTACTGCTATAGAGCAGTAAAATACAAGCTGAACAAAAGTAGTGCAAGGCCAGACATACAGCCCAAATTACTGTGCAGGACCACCAAAGTTATCCAGCTATTACACAGAGGCTGGTTAGGAGTATGTGTTTGACAAGTTTTCAATCTTGTGATTGATACCTTTGCACTGTGATCATTGACTGTATAAAAAAGTAGCTGCAGACAAAGATCAATTTGTCTTTAAGCCAAATTTATACAGCATTGCTAATTATAGACACTGACACCATCTATGCTTTTGCTATCGCAGAACAGCCTCTGCAGGCTGATCACCGTATTGACTGGTTGTATAAAAAAAATCTATTAACTGCACATATAGATAAATGTACGAACTCCTCTATGTGCAGGCTCTTAGCAGAAAGTGACTGTGTAATACAACTGGTGGTGCTGTTTTACTTGAGTGGATCCTGTCTGTGCACAAGGACCAGATGTCACTGCTGAAGACCAGCTGACAGTACTAAAGACTGCACTAAAGTGTGTAGAGCCTGCTATTTGTAATAGCGATGGCTGACTGTGCTGCTGGCTGTTGCTTATTTTCATTGTTCTGGGTCCTAACCCCCTGGCTTTGCTCCCTCTAACCCCAGCATGCCCGTCTCTGGCTGCACTCCCTGTTCCAGAATGCGCATAGGCAGCTCGACCTCCTGGTGCCGGCTTGCGCAGTTGGAGTCGGATGTTGCTTCAAGGCCCCTCTTGGAGGCAAGTGTCTTCCTATATGTGACATGTAATGTACAGTTCCTTTAGCCTCTTGCTGTGAGACTTCCTGCTCCCATGAAAGGTTCTCCACAGATACCTCTCTGCTTTAGCAACATGAGTTCTTTCTTTTCACGTGTAACCGGCTGCAGCGAGAGGAAGGAAAGGTTACAGGAGAAGTGACACCTATTGAAGTGCTGATTTCTAATGATGCAACTTGTTCAGTCCCTGCCAGCCATGAACATTGTTCCACCTGGAGAGCACCAAGGGCTGTCCAGAAAGTCAGTAAGGATCAAGTAGAGAGCAGAGGTAAAAAAAAAAACCTTGCAAGAGGCAACAGGCACAGCTTGCAACAAGAGAAATTTTGCCTCGGTTCAAGGACATTATGTTCTTCTCTCCCAGGGGTGGTCCAGCAGTGGCATAGGTGTTCAGTGTCCAGAGAATTTCCACCCTTGGAAATGTGCAAGGCTCACCTGGACAAGAACCTGATCTAGCCTTGAAATTAACAGAATTAACAGCTCTCTGAGCAGGGAGACAGCTCCAGTGGTCCCTTCACAACTTTCCATGATCCCACTTGGAGGAGAAATTCAGAAATTTATGTCTCCCCCATGCATTTGTATTAGTCTTGTGATTCACAGAATTTCTTTAAACAGAGGCACATGATAACTTCTTCCTAAAGCAGTGGAAATATATTCATCATTAGTTTGTCTTTCATTTCACATCCCTCTCTCCCCATGTGCTGCCCTGAACCTCTTTGCATGGTTCTTGTGCCCAGAAGTGTAAGGAGTTTTTAAATGGTATGTTTTTTTCTAAGTTGGCTTTAGTTCTTCCATGCCCAGCTTTCCTGTTAGCCTTCAAATGGGTGAGTTAGCTGACAAATGCAACATGGTCTTGCATCAATAGTAATACTGATCTTTACTCTGGGTGGATATTTAAAAAAAACAAGGAAGGAACAGTTTGTCAGCTACAGATTAGAGGTTTTTCAGTTGATAACTTGAGAAAAGATGCCAGGAAGAAAATCAGGCTAAGCAAGAGAGAGGCTGAGAACTGTGCATATGTGGGCAGTCTAGCAAGATGTAGACAGCCTGAGCTGAAGCCTGAGGCTTCAAGGCAAAACTTGTCAGTCTGCCAAAGCCCTGAGAGAGAAAGCAGTTTCAGAACCAAGGATCAGACCACAGTCAGGTGGAACCACTGGTAGTATACAGGAGAATGGTATCTGTCTTAATGGTAAAAAAATAAAGCAAAAAAACCCCAAACCCAAAAAACCTCTGCATAAGTGTATGCTTCTTGTTTTTGTCTCTGTACCTGGAATTAACATAGTCTCAGAGACTGCAGGATGCATCATAAAAAGTTCACTGGGGGATGCTAGAGAAGAAAAGAGAAGGGTAAACAGGGAGTGATCTAACTGCTGCCTTTGAGAGGTAAAGGAGGTTTTAGACAAAATAGCCAAAGTCTTCTCAGAGAACAGCGAAAGGACCAAGCCACAACTTGCAACAAGGGAAATTCTATCTATGCATGACAAGAATTTCTTCCCTTGCCCCAAAGGTCGTTCAGGATGGCACAGGTGTCAAGAGAGGCTGGGGAATCTTTGCCCTTGAAGGTGTTCCAGGCTGCCCTAGCAGCCTGATCCTGAGCACCCTGATCCTATTACCCTTGATCTAACCTTGGAGTTAGCCCAGCTCTGAACAGAGAGATAGAGAAGCATTCAGAGACACAGGACTAAAACTTGCTGTGAGTCTGTGATAACACCATAGTATGGGAACAAACAGAAAGTTATCACAGTTTCTGTAGTCCTAGTTCCTCTTTTGGATTTACACCAAATTGCCAAACGTGTTTTCCATTACCTGGGAGTCATGTAATCTTCAGCTGACCGTGGTCCAGGATATAGCTCACAGTTTCAAATCATATCGCCGTGGTGCATAACTTCTGTTGTTAACTTCTGCTGGGTGTTGTTGCAGGTAAATACTACCCTGTGTGTTAAGGAGGATGGATTTGAAAAGCCAGTTTAGCCCTTGACAAGCAAATGGTGCCCAGTCTCTGAGAAAGACTCTCCCTTTTATACCTTCCAGTTACTTTTAATATGATGACTGTTTTCACCAGGACAGCACAATGCTTTACTGGGTGATCTGTCACCAACTCACCTACCCAGCATGGAAGGACCTTCAGCATCAGTCCACACTCTGCTCTGGACATGCATGTGCCTTGTGCACATTGATTCACAGGGTGGGTTTTTTGAGGCATTCTATGGCACATCTGCATCCTGAGATTCTCTGTCAAAGTAAAAGAGATGGAACGAAACCTACTTATGCTCCTTCCACCCTCTGGAGGATTTTCCATGAGACATTTCATTTACAGTGACAGGAATGTGTATGTTTCAAAGGAAAATCAGATGCTGCCTTCTTCACATGTCTTGAATGTGTGATTCCAGGTATATGCCTGTCCTGTACCAGGTCTTGCCTTTTCAATATTTTGAAGCCGTCCAGAAGGGAGAAGTAAGATAAACACAGCTATAACTCTGAGACTGGTGACAGATCTGGGTGACATCATGCAGTCATACCTGCCAATTTTGTTACTCACTCTCTGCTTTCTTTCCTTCTTTCTTCTGTTTGTTTGTCTGTCTCTCTTTGTCTCTTTCACCAGTAGCAGCCCTATTATTACACGGATGTCCTGACTGTGGGGTGTGCTGTGGGTGTCGGCTGCTGCTTTGGGACACCACTTGGAGGCAAGTGGCTGTTCTGTTTCCTTTTCCTCAGGTACCTAAATCCTCTCCTGCCTAGTCCTCTTCTCCTCTCCCCCTCTCCTGCACCACATTTTTGATGTGACATTTACTTTGGACAGAGACACTTACCTCTAGCATTTTCAACCTCCCCAGCATCTCTAACAGTCTTTTTTCCACACGTTGACCAGTTTCTGGAGGCAAGAGGAGAAGGCTCTCTAGAGCGGTGGTCTCCAAATTGCGGTGTGGGTACCCCAGGGGGTGCACAAGGTGATATACTGGGTGTGGGAAGGAAATACCAGAATTTCTACTTTTTTAATATAAAAAAGTAAATAAATTGAACTTCACTGATATTAAGTATATGTATTGGCAGTGGTGCCCTAATATGTCACATGGCCACTTGTCACACACAGTGCATGAGGTGTAGAGCTTCTCCCACACGGAGGGTTGACCATGGTACCCTCAATCATTTCCTCTCTTTCAGCATAGTCCAATGAATTGCAATCAATATGTGCCCACACTGGATTAAGTGGATTTATGGATTATATTATCTAGTGTTAACTAAACTAATCCTCACAAATTGGAAAAGTGGCTTAAAAAGGTTCCTGCAAAGAGGCTATGGATTGAAGATAATACTAATAATGTTAGCAGAGAGAAATGACAAGAAAGTAGCACAGCTGACACTTTTCCTACTCCTAGTACAGGCCCTTAATCAGTCCCATTACGAGGTACAAACAATGGCCAGCTAATCAGATCTGAGAGGAAGTTGGACAAAAAAAAATTAAAATTATCAAAGGCTATTTTAAATATGGATTTACATCTGCTGTCATTAGCGATGAACCTCACCCTATGCGTGTATCGTGCTTTGAGAAGTTAACTAATGAGGATATGAAGCCATCAAAATTAGCAAGACATTTAAAATCAAGGCATCCAGAACATGAAGACAAACCCCTTCAATTTTTTTCAGCAATGTTTCAAGCCATGTGACATTCAATTCAGTACTTTACAAAATTTCACTGAACGTAATGACAAACATGTAGAAGCCTCCTTTGAGGTTTCTTGCTTTGCAGCAAAAGAGAAAATGCCACATAGCACAGGGGAAACACTTGTTCTTCCTGCCATAAAACATAAAAATAATACACAGAAAGCAATAGAGCAGCAAACTAAAATGTGCTCCTTCATCAGTAAACACTGCTGGAAGACACCTAGCAGACATTGCTTAAGGTTTGAAGAAACCAGTGTCTGTACAAATTACACAGTGGGAGAGGCTTCCTGTGCAGCTGGATTAAAGTACAGATGTTTCTAAAATGCCTCAGATGGTGGTATTTTCCAGATTCTGTTTCGATAGCAAAATGCAGAACTTCTTTCTGTGAGACACTGAAAGGAAGGTCTTCCACAGAAGCTGTATTCTCAAGAGTAAATTACTTCTTTAATAAAAAATGTTCTATGGAAGAGCTGTGCAAGTGTAACAACTGGTGGAGCAGAATGAGAGAAGGATTGCATGGTAAGGTTACCTAGACACAACTACACCTGGAATTCGTGCACTGCAGTGTTCACAGACGAGCTATTGCAGCAAAGAAATGGAAGCCGGACATGCACAAAGTGCTACAGGATGTCATTGATGTGGTTCATTTCATAAAAACAACACCCTGAAACAGTAGAATCTTTACAATACTTCGTAATGAGATGGGAAGTGACCATGAAAATCCTACAGGCATTTGCTGGTTATCTCATAGCCACTGAATTTAAAGTCCAGTTGCACAATTTTCTTTTACAAAAAGACAAGTGTTCTGAATTTGCTGATCTTTTCTGTGATGACAAGTCTCTGTCAGTAGATTGCTACCTAGTAGTTATTTCTGAAAAAGTAAACATACTTGATGTACTTCAAGGTGAAAGTGATGTTATAACAGTGGGTGAGAAACAGCTTTTCAAAAGAAACTTGTGGAGGTTTTGTGAATCTGTTGCCAAATACAATGTAAGTGTCTTAGCTACAAAAACTTCCTCATTATATATATACTCAAAAAACTTGAAAACAGAAATTTCTACTGGTTTAAAAATCTTCAAGATTATGATTTTCAGTGGGTTTTGAACCCACTTGTTAAAAATACAAAAATTCAACATCTTCTGATTATTTTGCAAGAACAACTGACTGACATCAGGGAGGATGAAAATTTACTATCCAAATTTTAACAAAAATCTTTGCATAGGTGGTGGGTGGGATAGAAAAAATAGTATCATGATTTAGCCAGCACAGCCAATGATACATTTCTTGCATTTGGATCTATGTGTTTTTGTGAGATACTCTTTTTAGATATGACAGCCATTAAGACCAAGCATCAAAATAAATTGAACATAGAACCAGACCTTTGAATCACTGTGCCACAAAGCGTTAAACCCAGATTTTAAAAAATGAAGAATACTACTGTTTTAGTAAGAACAAACTTTTTTTGTTCCATTAATAAATAAAACCAATTATTTTTTAAATTATATTTATTTCATCTTTATCTCATCCTTGTTTAATTTCTATTTTTGTGCATGTTTTATATTGTACACAATATTTTAGTACAGTAGTACATGCGTATTACTTTTAAATAAATACATATATAGGGGGCAGGGTACATGCTCAAAAACCTTTTATGGGTAGGGGTGCATGATGAAAGAAGTGCGGAGTCCACTGCTCTAGAAAGCTATTTAGAATCATCTCCCATGCTTCTCATATTACACTTCTTATTTTAACTTTGCACCCTTTCCAACTCTTTCTAGGGGTTCTTTTCAGCATCGAGGTCACCTCTACTTACTTTGCTGTGCGCAATTACTGGAGAGGCTTCTTTGCAGCTACCTTTAGTGCCTTCGTGTTCCGAGTCCTTGCTGTCTGGAACAAGGATGCAGGTAAGCTAAGAGCTGTTCCTGCTCTCTTTGTACAAAAGTTCCTCTGTTAATGCATTATTTTCCATCTTCCTCAAAACCACGATATTTTTATGATGTTTGAAACTTCTGCCACAACATGTGACTTCCAGCAGCACAGAAGGAAGGAGAAAGGGAAAGTGTCTCGTCATCTTGTCTCTTGTCTAGCCCAACCTATTCCTAGGAGTGCTGGGATGTATCTAACTGATAAATGACAGAATATGAGTCCTCAGCAAGCAAAAGGGAGCCTGAGGTGGGTTTTTTTGGCTTCTGCCCAGAACAGCACCCCGGCCATGAACACAGAGATATCCCATCACGGAGGATGTAGTCCTTGCTCGGAAAGCCACGGTCTGCTTTGGTTGTCTCTTGACTAAAAATGTTAAAACACATAGTCGAGAAAATTGAGATGATTAAATGATTAGGAGGCTACAGGATTGGTAGGATCTGACTGAAGGTCCTGAAAAAATAAAGTGTCTCAAGTAACTGAAAAGCCTGGGAGTGACATTTGTGCAGACAAAAATAGCACAAGTCAGGCTTGTTCAGGAGAGCATCTCAAACACTGTGGGAATAGAATTCTGGTGCAGAAGGCTGCCATTTGTACATAAACTTCTTCCTTATAATACCTTTATCTTTTATTCTTACAATTACATCTATTTTATTGAGCTCCATGTGGGCAGTTTACTTACTTAAAACTGCTATAGCATGTCTCTCTTGACTTCAGAGGGCTGGATTTTTTGGGGGTTTGAATATTCTCTGGAATATAGAAAATTATTTTCTATCTGAATGTAGGAAGTGGCTACATCTTTCTTTGTGTAGCACTGCCTAAAAGTGAGGGGTATTTAACCATTAGGTCTGTCACAAAAAACCCAAACCCCGTGTCTTTCTGTTCTTTCCAGAGAAAAGTATAAGAAACTCAAAGACAGATAAAAGGAGATAATTTCCTTCACATTGTCTTTTCTGACTCCCTTGTTGATCTCTCAAATCACTAGAAATCACTCGAAATTAGTTTAATTTCAAATCACTAGAAATTAGCTTAATCCTGAAACATCTTGACTCCTGTCCCTTCTTCAAAATCATCCAGACAGCTTTAATACCCATATTACTTGCTCCTTAAGTTCTTCTTCATTGACTGTCTAGGTTAAAAGGTTCCATGATTCCATTGGCTATGAAAAATTGTTCCTTTTCACAGTTCTGTATTTTCTTTGTGTTGTCAGTCTCCTTGTCTTTGCATTAAGGAACTAGAAACGTTTATCTAGCTAAGCCATTCACTATTTTATGTTCTTTTGTCATGTCTGCTCTAACTTGTCTTTCATGTCTTTTCTTGCTCATTTATTTCCCTTAGAAAGTTACACACCCGGTCTTCTCAGTCTTTGCTCATGCAAGGTTTTTCTATTATTGCCTGCTACCAGGAAGAAGCAGGCAGGGAAGTGATCATATCAGAGTGACAGATGCAAATAAGTTGTGTAGCATCTCACCAAAATTCTTTTATTTCTTAGACCCACAGAATCTTTGCTGGCTTCTCAATACTCATGGCTTTGTCAGCTGGCTTTACACCATTATCTGTACTTTCCAGATAACATCTGGTGATTTGCCAGCCACTCTGGTTGGCTGCTGCAGCTTGAGCCTTTCTTTCCCGGTCATGGAAGTTCTGCAATTTGCAGGATTTCTGTTTTACCATGCCCTGGACTTTCATCTTATTTGCCATAGGGTTTCATGCCTTGCCTTGCTCCTGCTCCTTCTGATCTCTCCTACACATGGCTCATTGTTATCTTAAAGTTCAAATCTATTTTTAAGTAGACTTTCCCATTAAGTAGACTTTCCCATTCCTTTTTACTTCTAACCTTGTAAGAATTGGACAGATACTCTAAACTAGTACAGTTTGTAGCCAATGGAGAGAAAAGGGCTTAGACATTCATTTTCAGGATGGCTTAGTCACTGGGGAAAGAGGATGAAGATAGGTGGGATGGATCTTTCTGTGGAAATATTTTTCTGTCCTGTGGGAGTAGAGAGGGAACCTAGAAAGACTCAGACTAAGTGCTGTGACTGTTTCCCTTCGCTCTGGTCATCTTTGCCACTCTGTGGCACAACTCTGTGCAAATGGGCCCTACTATATTTTTTAATGCTCTGCCATTTAGTGGCTTGGACTATCTGTTTCCTAAAACTGAATCAGGATGATCCCTTTCTTGGGCTGACCTAACAAAAAAGAGGACATCCTGCTTTTCACTATCTTCCATCCCTGAGTGTTCTTCTAACCCTCTCTTGTACCATCTCTGTGTTTGTTGTTCTCCTCGATTCAACTCACTTCCCTGGCAGAGGAGTAATCCAGGGAAAGAGCAGATAGGTTTTCCGGCAGGTTTTAATGAGGCAAAGGAACTCAGAGAAGGCTGTGATGTGCCAGAGTGGGCCCAACGGGAGAGGAGAACAATAGTACAGCCGGGAGGGAAGGAACAGAGGGAAGAGACAGGGAGCAAGATCTTCCCAATTTGGATAGCAGAATGCAGTTTTAAGGTCAGCTATCTTAGGTAATGTAACCCGCTGAGACCTCATTAAATCATTACTCTAAACCTAGTTCTGTCTGACCAAATAACAAGTAGTTAATGCCTCCTGTTATTATCATTTAATGCTAGATTTTCACTGCTTCTTTTAGTTCCTCATTGAACAAATAATTCCTTCATCCAGGGTAAGGTGGGATTTAGATCTGTCCTCATCCAGCTGCACTTCCACTCTGTATTAAATTCCTAATTTATCCTTCACTTGTTGGCATACAGATGTTTACTGTTTCCACACAGCAACGCACCTACAAAGAAAAGCAGGACAGGTTTCAACATTTCATTGTAGTAGGGCAGCACTACCAGGAGGGCTGAGCTGGAGAAGATGGGGCTTAGCTGATCTTTTCTGTCTTTGATTTCTAAGCCCTTCACTGTTTTGGTACCAGTCAAAAATTTTGAAGCTGTAACTTCAGAGAGGATCTGAGTTTTGTTTCTGGAAGGCAATCACAACTGTGAGAAGTGACACAGCTTATTCAGATGTGCAGGCACTGCCTGCCTCAGCAAAGAGGTCTCTCAGTCAGTAAGGATACCAGGAAGGGCTTTTTTTTAATAGGGAATGGATGGTAGAAGACAAGAAAGAAAAGAAAATCCTTTTAAAAATCAGGGATTGTAGCTAAAAAAAATGCATGCATTTTCTGAAAACAAAGCTAGACCATCTAGAGTGCTAGGATTGCAAGTGCACAAAAATAGGACCTGCTAAATCAGAGCAGTCTGCCAATCTGTAATAACGTATATAATGTCAGGAACCCACGCAGGAGCATGTATAAACTAGTTTCCTTGTCCCTACCCCTAGCTTTTATTACACTTAACTTCTCACCTCATTATTTTCTTTCCTCCTTTACCTTTCTTCTCTCACAGTTACCATCACAGCCCTGTTCAGAACAAACTTCCGTATGGATTTCCCCTTTGATCTGCAAGAGCTGCCAGCATTCGCTATAATAGGGTAAGTTCCCAGCTCTACAAAGGTTATAACACGATCTCTGTTAGGAATTCTTCTGCCAAAAAGTTACATACATCACTTTTAGTCACTTTAGTTGTCACAAATAAGGCTTCTTTTCGTTGGAATTCTTCCTTCAGAAATGGTGCCCATGTATCACAGTGGCTAAGGAAGGAAATACTGGTATTATCAAGCTGTTTGTTATTTCCTTTCCATATATCTTTTTCAGAAATTGAGCTTGAAGGTAAAAAAAAAGTAAGTCTAACTTGGTCAAAGTTCTGGGAATAGATTTACTGAATGGCCCTTTAACTGTTTTGACATTATCCCCAAATGAACAGATCCAACAGGTACCCTTTTCACATGATAAAAATGGGACAAAATATTTAACCTGAAGTTTCCTTTTCACAAGATCAGAATGATTATCCCTTTTGAGAGAGGCTGAGGTATACCTGACATGGTGACAAGGGCAACCAACCGTAATTGGATTCAGTGAGAACAATGGTTAATTTGGAGAAAATGAAAGAATGAACTTTAAAAAAATGAAAATTGGGAAATACTAGAGAAAAGATGAGTATGGAATTACTGTGAGGAAACATCTTGGGTTAGAGCTTGAGAGAGGCTCCAGGGAAATCACTGCAGAGCAATAATGAAAGGAATACACTACAGGAACAAAAGCCTGTGCTGGTGTTGTGAACATATTCTGTTGCAAGACCTGAATTCAAGACCAGAAATATATTTGATGTTTTCCAGCTTCTTTTAGTAGGCTGCCCTCCTATTAATTTACTTGACTATGGACTCAAGTGGGATTTTTTGAAGACATCAGATATATTGAAAAATCTATGAATACACAGGAGCTTTTGCTAGTAACATGTCATTCAACATTCACTTTTTGCTAGTAACATTCAACATTCACTTAGTTCTTCCCCTTAAACAGACTTGCTTAATGAACTTGGGAGAATCTATTGGTTTAGATTGGCAAGGAAAAAATGTAATCCTTGTGATTTACAGCTGGTTGTTAGAATGCAAAACTTCTTGTCACCATGTTTTGGACAGAGTTGACAGAGCTGGCTTTTTTCAGCCCTGCACAGAGGCTAGGAAAGGAATATATGACAACTGCAAAATGCTTTCAAATTCCTGGGTGTCCAATGTGGTATTTAAAATAAAAAACAACCCTAAAGACTTGGATAGTCTTGGATAAAGTCCTGATGCCAACTTGGAATGCTCCAAATTCTCTTCACATTAAGTCTCAAAGTTGAACTCTCTTTCTACCCAACATATTTCTTCATTTTCAGGTAGGACAAGCACTATCAATGGGTAATCTTGTTTTTCTGTGTCAGCAAATCTCATTTTGCATAATCTATACAGGAGGAGCACTTCCAGTTTATTGATAAATTGACAGGCATGAATGGAGAGATCTACATTTTAATATGAAGTCTTATAGAGTAATTCAGTTCACTGTGCAGTCTTTAGGCTTATATAGCCTAAGGGACTGGTCTATTTCAAACACTGTTCTAATCAGTGCTGGCTTAAAATATTTAAGAGTAATTCATTGGACATGTTTGTCAGTGAAAAGCTTGATATTTAGTTTAAACATGTTTCTGTGCAATTTTTAAATGATAAAGCAGGATTATTTTCATCATACAATGTTTTAAGTATACTAAATTAATCATTGAATGAGATTTGGCAGAAGCATGCATAACATATAACAAAGCAAAAGTCCATTAATTTTAGAAATTAATAGAATGAAAATATTAACAGTTTATCCTCAGTATTATGTGGGTTAATTACTTCCCACATGAAATAAGGCTTCCCCTTACCAATTCTAAATGCAGTCTTTTTTCACTCTTTCTTTATTTCACGTTTGAGTATTAGGCCCTATTTATCCAAGTCTCATTAAGCTACAGAGCCTAAGGATCACACCAATTCTTAGACAACTACACTTTATTTCTTACTTTATTAAGATCAGGAACATAAGCCTAAGTGATTAGGATCATAGAGATGACATAATTTGCTTTAGGCACAAGAATTCCTATTACTATTAGTATTTGTTGTAGGTGTATAATTTTACTGAATCAGACTTATAAGTCCTTTCATTTTTACTATTTTCTGTTCCAACCTGATGTTTCAGTACTGGCAATACTGGTCTTTGCCCAGTTGCTCTTTGTGAGCCCCCACTGAGACCTGCCAGTCTCTTTTTACAGATTTTTAATAGATTTTTATAGATGAGATTTCCCCCTCTCAGCAAGAGAAAATTGGTAAAATGGTAGGGTATATGACAAGGAGGTCCAAAATAATCTCTCCCCTTTCATCAGGGAGCCAATATCTTCAAATGGGCTGCTGTAGGAGTAATCCTCTAGGTGACATTTAAAAGACTTCACAAACAGCTGAAGATTAAACCACTTAAACTCATTTTCCTGGTTGATGTTTTGTGTATTATCTGTTGTTTGTCATGCTTTTATTTCTTTTTCTCCATTTTAGCATATGTTCTGGATTCCTTGGAGCCTTTTTTGTTTATCTCAATCGCCAAGTGGTCCTGGGCATCCGACGACATAAAGCGCTGAGCCAGTTTCTCACCAAACAGTGAGTGCTTGTGAAGATACTCTCTTTAGGGACCAGATTCTTACACCCTGCTGGTGTTGGATAGTAGCAAATGCTTTCTGGGAGACAGTAGAACTATTTCATGGGTAAGATAGTAAAAATACGAGGAACTGCTCCTACATGAGAGCCAGATCTCTGCAACCATCAAGAGAATTTTTCCTGCACTGGATTCTCTTTTTGATCAGCCTCAATAGCTCCAAATAGCTTCTTGATTTAGAAGGGAGACTCTGCAATATTTGTTAAGAGGACAAGAGAAACTATTGATTGGACAGAAAATGTTTTTAATTAGAAATTCAATGATCATGCTTCTTAAAATCATGCTGTTTCTGGTTTGTTTGGTTTTTTTAGGATCTGTGAAAAATTCAGCATCATTTATATTTCAAGAAAATTAAACACAGCTGAAATCTAACTATATCTTTAAAATATATATACTTGCTTTTTAATCAAAGTCTTGGCAAAAATGTAAGGAATGTGCTGCAGTATTCCAATTACTGTATACTTTTGAACCAAAAGCTGAAACTGATAGTAACCAAATGGTGTGAAATGCAGCATGGAAGAGAAATGCAAAATAAAATCAAAGTCTTGACAATAAATTTTTTACAGGACACTTGAAGATACTGTTTTCTCATCTCTAATAAAGTCCTAACCTCCAAACTTTATAACCTGAAGAAGTGGTGGCTAGCTGTAAATGTCTTCAGTCTCTTTACAGAAAAAGATCTGATGCTATGAGAATTTTTGAAGTTGAGAGGTGTGGAGGACCTTGTTTCTTATCAAGTTGCAGACCTGAGCAGAAGAAAATCACTAGATAAACAGAAGTTCAAACTAACTTACTTTCTTATGCGGAAGAAAAATTGTCTTTCTTCATCATGTAGCCTTACCCACAAGCAGCAGTAGGGCTATCAAATCAATTTAATAGAGAAGTGGAGCAAAGCCTGAAAAGTGGGAATTTACTTTTCACTGATTTCTCAGAATTTTTTAGGTCCTTAGTCTGAAACAAATTAAAGGTTATATTTTGTCTTCCTAAATCTCAGCCAACACTTCCTGTAGGAAACAGTAACTTGCCAGGGGAGACAAGACAGGATTAGCCCAGCATGTGGAAGCAGTTTAGGCTCATGTTGTCTTAGTGCTTGTGAAGTGTCACAGTTTACCCAGAAACCCACCCTGGGACTGGACACAGCAGTAGGAAAACACAGATGGCTTCAGCCTCTGTCCAGCTGTGTCCCACTGGCCTGGCACTGCTAGACCCACTGGCTACCAGGGACACCTTCCCCAAAATTGTGACAGACAGCAATTCAATGGGAAGAGAAGCATTTTTTCCCATAAGAATTAATGCAACAGGGGGTGCCTGCAGAAATGTGTGAAAAATCCCTACATTTAAATCCACCAGAACAGGATACATTGTGTGGGGGGTGAAGAAGCAAGACTGTCATCAGGACAAATGGGGAAAGTAGTGGCTTTTGACAATAGGTCAACACATCACTGCAAACACACATTCCTCCCACATATTCAAGTTTGTGCCTGTTGTACATCCCTCTCTTCCTCCATCCCTCCCATTCTATTCATTCTGATGGGAAAAAGGGCTTTGCTGACAGGTGAACTCTATGAATTATGAAGATCAGTGGAGCAGGGCATTAAACTGCCAGTAACAGCCCCCCAAAGCAATGGATACAAATACAGAGAGGCTTCACAGAGATAGCATTCCTAGTCCTGAAGTGATGGTGCTACAGAAACAGAATGTGAGGCCATATTGATAAAACTTTTTCTTTCTTTGCAGCCGACTGATATACCCTGCGGTTATAACTTTCTGTATAGCATCTGTGACATTTCCTCATGGATTTGGGCAGTTCATGGCAGGAGAGGTGAGCCTGGAAAGTGCATTACCAATTCTGTGCAGTTCTGTGGAACATTATCTCTTTATCCTCTGCTCCAATAACCTTGTGTCATGGAAAAGGGAAGAACAATATGGAAGCAGTTTGGACTGAGGAGGCACTATATGATCTCTGCTACCTCCTTCATAGAAAACTTGAAAAAGGTCCGCTCTTCTAAGCAAATAATAAGGAAGATGTTACCCCATGTGTAAAAGCAGTTATCTTTTCACCTGTTTGAGTAAAGTTCTGTCTCTCTTCCTGAAGATTAAAAATGTGAATTAAGTCTCATTGTCATGAATTACCACAGTAAAAATCTCCTCTGCTTCCTTGTAACAGGGAGAGGATATTTACTCCATCTAATCTTATGACTCATACCTGTTTTTTTACTCTTTAGTTGATGCCACGGGAAGCCATCAGCACTCTCTTTGATAACTACACCTGGATCAAACACAGGGGGGACACTGAGATCCTAGGGAAATCTGCTGCCTGGATCCATCCTAAAGTCAGTGTCTTCGTCACCATCCTGCTCTTCTTCCTTGTGAAGGTAGGAAGCCGAGCTCACCATAACCCTTCTCCACTCAGACTGAATGTTCTTGCCCTCTTGTAAAACAGTTTGTGAAGTGCCAATGGGGAGTTGCTGAGTATTGAATGAAGCACTACAGCTGCAATGGATTCCTACATCTTTCGATGTGATGTTTGTCCACCTTGAATGCAACATTACCAAAATTATTAGGGAATAGTTTCCTGAATTTAGTGGCCTCCTTTTCTGCTCCCTAGGTCATCCTCCTCATGCCTCCTGCTGAATGACCTTTGGTATCCACTGTATAGGAGCTGGTAGGGAGGACTAAATCGGGAAAGATTTCTCAAGATCCAAAAAAACAAATACTTGACTAAAAAGCTCTCAGATAATTTACATTTGATCTAAATGAAGTCTGATACAGTCTATTTGATATTCATGACTTCAGATAGGAGACAAATAGGAATATGCAAGCACAATCTATAGTTGTGTGAGGCTCAAGGATTTGTTAGCAGTCCATCAAAACTTGATGGAGAAATGCAGCTGGAAACAGTTTTGCTCACTTCCCAGAAAGCAACAGCAGATTAAAAGTTCTGACCTGACATGGTCTGTGCAACTGTTCAGCCTCTGAAAGGATCAGCTGTGTAACTGACACGGGACAGAGCAAAAAAAAAAAAAAGACATTTGAAAGAAAAAACCATCATATTCCAAGTATCAAGAAAGAGGTTTTCCTAAGATGAAGAAAAAAATATATGGAAGGATAAAAATATCATAGAATAGGTGCTAATTCTTTTATTATTTATTTGTTGCAAAGGAGCAGAAGACCTGAGGCCACCTTGTAGTGTCACTTGAACATTTCAGTAGATGAAGAACGGCTATCAATGACTGATTGACACAACTGTTTCCACCTAAAGTAAACACCTAAACACTCTATCAAATTTCTGACAAGTAGTTAAGGGTTCTCCTTCTGTGATAATTCTTATTACAGTGTACCAAGCAGAAAAGGTCTTGTTTACTCGACAGGAAGACGGGTGGACTGCATGGTGTGTCTGTCCTGAGTCCATCTGTTTGCCTTTGTGAGAGCTGTATCCTCAGTCACTAGATTCATAGGCATTGTCCTAACTAAAGGCCTTCTCTACTCGCTAGATAACTGCTCCGAGCAGTTGATTTTCTTCTGAGTTTGTTCAGCATTGGGATAGACCACATCAACAAGAAACTGCTGTTTTGACTCAGGGAAAAGGCTTGGCCTGATTCTCCACTGCAGTTTCATCAGTTTTCAGCTGCATTTGGCCATGTTTGGTACTGCAAAGACAGAGCTTGGTTAGCAGTACTACACCTCAGCAGCTTTCTGGTCTCTGTAGCCAGGCTGGGGACAGAGCTGGGCAGCAGGAAATGCTATTGCTGCTCAGTAACAGCTGCACCCTCTGCCTCTGTTCTAGTTCTGCATGGCTGTTATTGCCACCACGATGCCAATCCCCTGTGGAGGCTTCATGCCTGTTTTCGTACTAGGTGAGTTTCAGTTCTGCATTGCAGCATATTCATCTGGCAGGTGGAGAGAATAGGAGAGACACTGCCTACACACCCAGTAGGCTTCATCTGGTGTATGAGGAGTCATCACTGGATGTCCATGACAACCTGATTAGCAGTCCACAGACCAGCCTCTGGGTCTCTGCTTTCAACATTTCCCCAACCTCCCGTAACCAAGTGCTGAATAGGAAATCCCTATCCTTTTACATAAGGAAAGCCACACTTGGAGAGACAGTGCACAGTCTGAAAATACGTCCTCCAGCCTGGGAATCACAGGTACTGCTGTGCCTGCTGTGCCCAAGTGAATGAATGAGGGGTCAACTGTATTTACCTATCTTAGTATCTTTTCTTCCTCTTGGAGTCTAACTTCTGTATTTTGTAACTGAGAACTACTCTTTAGTCCCCAGTGTCGTTTTAGTGTAAGTTTTGGCTTCGTTTCTGTCAGAAAATATCCAAGTGATTGCCCAGCACAGCTGCACAGCACAGACTGGATGTTCCTTAAATGTTAATTCCATAACTGTCAGCGATATTTTTCAGGTGCTGCATTTGGACGTCTCATTGGGGAAATCATGGCATCGCTTTTTCCCAGCGGGATCCTCTTTGATGATATCCTTTATCAAATCTTACCTGGAGGGTATGCTGTCATTGGTGAGCCTCCATGTCTTCCTTTTTCTTCACCTGGTCCCACTGCTGTAATTTTCCTGCTTGACATGACATGCTGTTTCTATTTGACAGTCTTCTTCTCTCCCTATTCCTTCTCCTACCTGGGAAAGGTGCAGCAGCTTTGACAGGAGCAGTGAGCCACACTGTCTCCACTGCTGTGATCTGCTTCGAGCTGACGGGTCAGATCTCTCACATCCTGCCCATGATGGTGGCTGTCATTCTTGCCAACATGGTGGCCCAGAGCTTGCAGCCCAGCCTGTATGACAGCATCATCCAGGTGAAGAAGTTGCCCTACCTGCCAGACCTGGGCTGGAATCACATAAGGTATCGTAGCAAAATAGGTGGAAACAGGGAGTGGCAAAGAAATAAAGCAGGAGAGGGTTAAGACCACAGGGAAATAAAAGGTTATGAAAAGGGTTCAGTACTACAAAGGAATTAAGAAGGCAGAACAGGCCTGCACTAACCAAAAACAAGTGCTGGAGTAGAATTAGGTTTCATACACAAAAATGGAGAAAAGTCCTCTTCTTTTTTTTTACTGAAAGCACAAGTTTGAATGACCTGCATGTTACTGAATTTGTATTAATATTTCCAAATTGCTTCAGCTTAAAAATTTAAAAATCAGGTGTCTCATTTATCTAAATTCAGTGGGGTTTGGATATTTTTTCCCCAGCAACTGTTTGAAATACTTTATTTGGATATTTTGCATGAAGCAAAATTCAGTTATTCCTACATATGTCTTCCTCTCTAGTATATATCATACACATACATGTATATAAAAACCTACATATGTATATAAAAATCTATACATATATGTATACATGTGTGTATTTTATGGTGAGGGGTAACGGAGTGGAATACAACTGTAATGGAAATCCAGTTAATCTGTGTTTATGCTCTTGGACAGTCCTCTGGTAACTGTCACAGAAGATCATTTTGCATCTGTATTTTGAACACTTTTTAAAGAAGTCGTCATCTGTGTATTTCTTTAGGGAATTTATCTGCTTGACATTTTTAATATTCTAACTCTTCCTCTTATCATCCATAAATTCACAGCAAATACAATATCTTTGTTGAGGATATTATGGTCCAAGATGTGAAATTTGTTTCTTCCAACTGTACATACCGAGACTTGCAAGCGGTACTCCAAAGCACCACAGTGAAATCTTTGCCTTTGGTGGACTCGCCAGGTAAGCAATGTGGAGAAACTGGTCCCTCCTGAAGAGTGTCTCAGCTTGGAGAAACTAGCTTTCAAATTACACGGTGTGAAGCAGGCAGTGTGACCTACCACATAAAAAAATAAATCCTAAAAATCTCCTGCTGTGGATGATGTATGGCAGAAGGCTGTTTCAGCTGGCCAGACAGGTAAGCTGGAGTGTGGGCGGTGAGGCAGATCCAGCATGTAAGGGAGGTGTGTGGGAAGTCTGTAGACTGAACTATGACAGCAGAGCCCTCCTGGGATCCTGCATGAGCCAAGAGCATGCCTCTGCTGTGGCGCTGAGGGGTGGCACAGCTCAGGATGGTGAGCTCCCTTCCCACCAGCCCCACAGCCTAGGAGCCACTACGAGGCTGGTCAATGACTCTAGATAGCACGAGCCCAAGCACTTGGAAGAGGCTGGAAGGAGGAAGGTGTGGTGTGTGGAAGGGGACCTTCAAAACCTTGAGGTGGCTTGATGGCTTCCCTGCTCTGTGCTGTGCAGAGACCATGATCCTCCTGGGGTCTGTGGAGCGATCGGAGCTGCAGGCTCTCCTCCAGACACACATCAGCCCAGAGCGGCGGCGGCTCCTCAGCAGAGAAATGCACCAGAAGCTGAATGAGGCACCCTATGATGGACCCTGGGCAAACCTGCCAAAGCTGAAGCACGAATCTTTCGCTTATGTCGATGAGGATGAGGATACAGATGAGAAGGGAGAGGTGAGGGAGAGAAGTGGACAGACGGCACACAAGAGACTGCTGAGAAGCAGTTAGGCATTTGAGGAGGCTGAGAAATAAATGGCATTAAGGTGGACTTTATTTTCTCTCCTTTCCATAACAGCTGCCTCGGCCCCCAAGTCCCACTCCCAGTCACCCAGAGGAGCCAAATGGCCCGACAACTCCTCTTAAACAAATGCCTGAAACCTTGGAGCCCCAGCAACATTCAGGTATGGTAACTTCT
Organism: Edolisoma coerulescens; assembly: GCA_013397115.1. NCBI lineage: Eukaryota > Metazoa > Chordata > Aves > Passeriformes > Campephagidae > Edolisoma > Edolisoma coerulescens. The sequence continues at coordinate 92,270 of VWZW01006985.1, read as the reverse complement.
GTCATGGCTCAACCACATCCTAGCCAGCCTGGGGAAGCTTTCATGCTAACTCTGTGTGAGATGCTGGTTTCCCAGAGACTGAGAGAAGGAGCTTTCTCTGCTGTTCCTGTATGAAAGACACTTTGTTAGTGCACCTCAACATCAGTGTAACGTACCTGGAAATACCTTCTGTTACAATCCCTCAGAGAGCATGGCAAAAGCAGGCCCACTAAGGATGGCCTCTCTCTGTCTCTCTGCTCCATTCTTTGCAATAACAACTCCTTGGACATTTTCTGTAGAGTCTGCATGGAAGGGTCCCGTCTCTTGGCTCCTTCAGCACATCAATGAATCTCCCTGGGGAAAGCAGCCTGAGAGCTAAACATCTGCACCAAGTTTTTGAGTAGGCTAGGCTGTTGCTCAGCCATCCCCAAAACTGAAGGGCTCCTCCTTTGGACACACATCTCTTTGATTCAGCTGCATTAATGTGACAGACAAACACTGACGTATTGTATTCTTTTGTGTCACACCCCGGCCTGTATTAGCTTTGCTTTCAAGACTGTACTCTTAGCTCATTTCTGATTCATATATCATGTATATTTCATGCAGGATGGTGGGTTGTTTTTATCCTTTATGCGTCCTGAATTATGCAGAGACTGAGTAAGCACAGAGATGTAGCCCAGTCTTGAGAACGAGTACAGAGGATAGGGCTTTAGCTCACGCTTTTAGGCACCCAAAGGTTACATGTAATAGAGCACATAGCACATTCTGGTTCATTAACACACCTCATGTATGACTAAACCTCTAAGGCATAGAAAAATCCACTTTATGCCTCCAGAGCACTGGAGTGGTGGGGCAGCCATCCACCTATCTCACCAAAGCAGAAAAGGAACCACGTATGAAAACAAGGACAGTGTGTGAAACATTTTATGTGAAGCTAGAAATGAGTGACCCAGAAATGACAAGAGGAAGTGGAACAGCAGTGAATTCTATTTTTTTTTTAGTTTGGCTCACAGCTATCATTGTTTCTGACCAAACTTCCTCTGCAGCCTTATTCACAACAGCACCAGGCTGTGTCTCCTCCTCTTTGCTAACTCCCTGCCTGGGAGTATAATTCTGGTCTTTTCTATTCCCATCATTCCACTGCTGGCAGAACCCATGGACTCCTCACCCCTTGGCACCTGTCACATTCAGTTTGTTGATATGTATTGTTGATATGTTTGTTGCATGGGAATATTCATTCTGGAATGTGCCAGACACCATCTTACAAACTGGCTCAGCTCTATCGTGTCCCTCATAGTATTTCCCAGCCTGCCTTGGGTAAGAGGATGGGATAACTGTGGGGCTTTGTATTTTTGTCTCTCACTTGTTCTTCTCTCTTATCTATGTGTTTGTTCTCATCCTTCAGGCAGTTTCAGGAGTCTGAGGCAACTGATCCAGCAGCTCTTGTGCCATTGCAGCCGTCCACACGAGACAGAGAGCACCATCCAGGTTAGGGCTACAGAGAGCCTGGTAGTACCCTGGAGAGGGAAGGGAATGCTATGGAAATAGAAACTACTACTTGAGACATTCAGAATCTGGCTAAAGCATGGACACAGTTATGGTCCTGAACTCTGACAGCATCAGTGGGGAACTCCCTCCAAGGAGAAAGGGTGTGATTACTGCAAAGGAGTGTGCATCTTCCTAAAGAGTCACCTGCACTCAGGTGCCAGGCTACCATCATGACTGAGCTTGGGCATCTTTTCTCAGTGAAAAAAAATTAACGATATTTTGGCTAAGCTGCAATAAAGTGCTGTTCTATTCCATTTGGCAAAGTTTTGGACAGATGGTGAAAAATGAAAAAAATGCTTTTGGCTCTTGCCATGTTAAATGCCCTTGGTTATCTGACACATCTGCACAGGGTTTGGGGATAATAGACAGAGCTTATGGGAGACCCAACCACTCCAGGGCAGTGGTTGGATCTCATGTGGGATATCCTGAGAGCATTTAAATCAGTATTAGATGGCCATGTTTAGGCACCTGAATTGCTCCACCAGAACTCCATGGTGAATTGTCATTGGCAAGGGAAGCACAGCAAGGGCAGAGTACACCGTATAATGGATGAGTATAAAGGAAATCTAAGCACTTGGTAATATACTACTTGGAACAAAAAGGGGACCACATGGGGTGAGGAGGCTGTGCAGATTTTCCCTTTCTGTACTCTGTGAAACTGTGGGTGTTTTGGCTGTTCTGAACAGTGTTTTCTCCTACAGGAGCCCATAGAAGTCATTGAGACAATGACACCAGAAGAGGTAAGGCCAGGTGCAAAAAGGGAGTGAGGTCAAGTGAGTGCTTCTTTTACCCATTTCCTATCACTTGCAATACTTAAGGAACCTCAGTGATGGACACATAAAGCCATAGCCAAAGCCATTTTCTTCTTGGAGTAGCACAGTGGGAAAGTCTCATCCAGTAGAAGAAGAGATTGTTTGCTTGGATGTGCTGATAAGACTCTGACTAATCTGATCTAGCTCTGAAGTCAACCCTGCTGCAGCAGGATTTTGGACTAGAGACCTCCACAGGTGCCCCCTCATCTAAATCTTTCTGTGGGCCCATGTTGTTCCTTCATTTCTTATGCAAAGGATCAATTACCTTGCAATGACAAGGGGAAGATGCACTCAGAAAGGAAAGCTAAAGATGTTCACTCCCTCTTTAAGAAGGAAGAAGCAAAAGCCCGTCTTCTCAGAAAATCTCTGAATTGCCCTGTTTCCACAGGGACTTGAAATATGGCAAGAAAGGGATGGGAAACCTGAGCGGTGAGATATAATGGATGAGATGAATGACGTACACAGGAAGGAAGAAGCATTAACAGGAGAAGGGGACTAGTTTGGGTACACAAGGCAGCAACGCTGCAAGTAGCTGTAAGAGTGACTCCTGTTCTTTCCTGTGTCAGATAGATGCTTGGGAACAGGAGGAGCTGAACAAGAACGTGTGCTTTGACAGCTGCCGTGTAGATCCCTCCCCTTTCCAACTGGTGGAGAGAACTTCCTTGCACAAGGTGAGTGCAGATGTCTCCCTGAGGCATACATCATTTTTCTCCACTCTATCATTCCAAGTTCAGTCCATGACTTATTTCTTCTCCTTGTCTTCACCTACAACTATTATCACCAGCCACTTTCACATCCAGCTACAGAAGTGAGCTTGTTCCTGTAATCTTCTGTGTGTACCTCCAATCTCCTGCAAAATGAAAGGTTTTGTGATAAGAAGTCTGAGTGCATTTACTAAAAAAGCTTTTGGACAAAAAAATCTGCTACATTAACAGCAGCATTGTGTGCCTTGCTGCTGGGGCATTACACTAAGATTTACACTCTGCCCTGTCAGTGTGCAGCACTGGAATGAGCACTCCTGGATTTCTCAGGGTGTTTCTGTCAGGGTGTAGAGTCTGCCTGGAGCACAGGCTCTTCATTGAACCAAGGCACAAGGGAAGAGGAAGCTGGATCATACAACATCTAGAGTCAGCATAGGATGACTGGGGATTAAAGCAATCATTGTACGTCAGGAGGAAGATAGGTCTGGGCTTTCACTCAGTGGAAAGGGAAAGCAGTCTACTGAAGCAAAAGTGCACAGTGCATGCTTTTATCAATACTCATTTAATGTGAATGGTCAGCATAGGCCTTACACTAAATTAATGAATTACTGTTCAGATCTCAGCCTTGAGCAAAACAAGAACAGGTTAGCATATAGTTCAGATGAGTTTTCTAAAGGGGGTGCCTGAAGTCATCTGGAAACCACTAGCATTTATCTTTGAGAATATAGGCTTAGAAGAAATTATACCTGAAGGCTACTCATGGGGAAAGTTTTGGACCTGTCATACAAAAGAGTAAGTGAGAAACTCTGAAATAACAGACAAATCAACTTAACTTGGATGCACAAAAAACCACAGGAATAAATAATCAAACTATCTGAAGTACGCACAGTTAGAGCTAAATGTGAGACTACTGATAATGGCAAGAATATTACAGTTTATGATGACCAAACTATATTTAACCAGTCTGGTTTTCTTTTATATTAGAGGAAAACATCTTGTTCTTGAGAAATCAGATTTTTCCTACTTTAAATTTGAACAGGACATTCAATATCTCAAATGATGCTAAAAAAAAAGGTCAAACACTAGCTGTGACAGAATGATTTCATGTAAGGCCACAGGTTAAGTCCAGCTAGAGCTCAGCTTCAAGAACTTGGAGGTTGGAAACACTCCAGAGATGAGCACTGAGAATGTGGAAAGTTTTAGAAAGCCAGATCTGTGAATAATAGTAAAATAACGGGGTATATTTAGGCTGAAGAAAAGAAGACTGATAACAGTGTGATATCTGTCCTTTCAAGGAGACTTTGTAAGAGAAAGGGAATAACTTGTTCTCAGTGTTCTCACTGCACTGGATAAGCAGCAACAAGCTTAAGTTTTCATAGAAAATATTCTGGGACAGGAAAAAATAAATCCTCTATTGTTAAGGAAAGCACTGGAATAAATAACCTAAGCGGTTTTTGACTTTACATATCACTATATGGTAGTTCAGTTTCCAGCACCAAAATGAAATAGGGTCTGCATAAGTCTCCAAATGCACAACACAGGGTGTTGCATGTGAATCTCCACCAGATGCAGCATGAGAATGACCTTGAGAATGTGCTCTCCACAACACACTCTCATCAACACACTCCCAACTACGGCTGCACAGCAGAAGGAGCAAAGCCTAGCATTTGGCAGATACAAAAGGGGAAGAAGGGAAGACGTAATTTCTCACTGGGATAACTGCACAGTTGTGTGTCTTTCTGATTTCCACTTCTAAATCCCAAGTCCCAGCTCCAGCACCAAGTACTGTGTTACCATTTTCCAAACTCCCTGAAATTGTCTTTTGTGGTTTTGCCCCTAGACACACACATTGTTCTCACTACTGGGCCTCAGCCATGCCTACGTAACCAGCATGGGGAAGCTGAGGGGAGTGCTGGCTTTGGAAGAGGTGAGTACAGATCTTTTGCCATCCTCTTAGATAACTGCAAGTGTCTGTGGATCTCTGCAGTAACTCACAGGTGCTGCAAGTTCCAGCTGGGAATATATATAACTGCAAGTGCTACATTTTCAATCCAGTGTTGAATTCTGAGTCAGCTCTTTGGAAGCCATGTAGAGGAATGGATGACTGCATTTCAGAGGAGGCAGCAGGTGTTGTTTACAGGGATGTTAGAAGGTTCATCTTTTTCTGAGTGTAGGGCTCTTAACTGAGGCTTAATAGTCACTCTTAACTGAGTGGCTATTACTGTTTCTGAAAGTGGTGTGGAATTTGTTATTTACCATGGAATTTTTCATTACATTACGAGTGTAAAAGATTATCTCCACAGGCCCCAGAGGTAGAGCTGTGACTCTATTTGTGATCCCTTTACCCTGGGGAGCAGATGAACTTCTGCTGGGTAGGGCTGGGCCAGCCTCCCATTCATGTTTTTTTTCTGAAATTTCTCTTTTTCCAGCTCCAGAAGGCAATAGAAGGTTCCACCCGCTCTGGGGTTCGTCTCCGACCACCCCTTGCCAGTTTCCGTGACATCAGCCGGACTGCCACCAACAATAAGGTTGAGCAGGGCCCTCAGGCATGGAGCAGGGAAGACAACGGCACGGTGGCAGCACAGCCAGCAGCAAACTTGGGCACAGAGAGCCCTCTGCCTCCCTGCTCGCACTCCCCACAGCCCTCACACTCACAGGAAGACGGGGAAGTCCCCAGCTCCACTTACGCCACGGATACTGAGTTGGAAGAGATGGAGCTGACAGGGCCAGTTGCTGAAAACATCTCAGAGATCCTCAAGGACATAAACCTACGCACCACTGACCTGGATGAAGATGAAGATGAGGATGAGGATGTTCCCTTATAGCTGGTGTGAGGGTAGTAGTCCGTCACACTCTTCAGTGAGCCAGTCTTCTTGTGTTTGCTCCTCAAAGAGAAGCTTTTGGATGTTCTTTGCGATCCCCACAGAGGAATGATTCAGCTGGGAGGAGGGACATCGGACTGACGCCTTCTGCTGCTGCTTTCTCTCTGTGCAGACTGTTAGGCTGCTGGACTATTCGGGCGTGTGTAGGTGTCAGATGTGGACTGCAAGGTGCCTGTGGAGTGCAGGCTCACAACGCTCAGGCTTCTGCCACGGCAGAGCGCACTGTAACAGGACATGGACACTGCTGGGCACAGTCAGGATCAACCTGCCATGTGGAAAGTGCAGGAGGATCAGTTCTCACTCGCCACTGGTGCCATCCTTTCAGTCACACCAGGCCTGCCCGCAGCAGGGTAACACAGCCAGACCTCCAGCCTGGAAAGCATACTGCTGCTTCTGACTGCCACCCTGTCCACGTTGCTGCAGCTCCTTTACACTGCCTCTTATCTTGCACCCCCCCAAACATTCCCATGTAGAACATTTTTATTCTTTCTCAATTTTTACTCTGGGATTTTCCTGGATGGGGATGCAGTTAGGAGCTTCTCCTCTGTCCTGTGGATGAGCCATGCCCTAAAAGCAGATGGGAGGAAAATATTTGGTACATGTCTCATGTCTTGAATTCAGCCAAAGCTTTAGAAAACACTGAAAGGGAGAAAAGCTTCTTTGTTTTCCCATAATCTCTGGAATTTTTAAACAGAATGGGAAAATCTTAAGTGAGGGCATCCTCAGTGCTGGGGGAAGAGGAGTAAAACAGCTTTTATGTACCTATATTTCAAATAACTATGTTTGTCTCTCTGAACCACTGTTCACAATTTTCCACAGTTATAGTCTTAAAATATAAGCACTCAAGAAAAAAATAATTATGGAGTGTTAGCAGGCTGCCAAGAGCAGAGGGAAGATACATTTTCTACACTTTGAAAACAGGTTTCTTTCTGAAAACTCCTGCTCTCTTTCCTGGTAATTCTACCCTGCCTACTTTCCACATATTTCTGCATACCTCAGATCTGAGAATTCCAGCTCTCACTTTTGCCAGCTTGTCTCTGTTGTGACTAACAGCAGAGACCTCAACCCTTGTCTGCAGCATCCCTCTCTATTCCAGTTCTAAATCTGGAGCAGATCTGCATCTTGCAAAAAGACGCCTTGTCAGTTCATGTCATGCATGCAAAACCTTGGCATCCAAAGATAAGATGCTGCTTTGTTTAATTCACCGCTCTTGTGAGGTTTTCTCAGTAAACAGCCAAAACCAAATTCTGTGTATTCTGCAGCTTCTTGTAACAGTCTACATCTCTCTCTACCATATTTTTGGTGTCTCATGGCACTTAGATGCAGTCCCAAGCAGCCTATTTATTACATGTGTTTCCACTTAGCAGCAAGAGAGAAAAAATCCAGGCTCTGAAAATACATTCTTGGGGGTATTCTCATTCCCTTTCCTGATATTAGTAAAGCATTATCTAACTTAAGAGTGACCAGTTTCACTTTAACATGTAATTTTCCATAAGCTGTCTCTGGAGCAAGTCAAAAATATCATTACCTCTAATCCAGTCACCAAAGGAAAATTCCCTCCTGGCTTTAATTCCAAGGATTGACCTTGCACCAATCCCTCTCTGATGATGCTCATGGGTGGGAGAATCTGTGACAAGCTTATAGTAGAAGGAAATCTTCCCCACTAGTCTCTTGAAGAGAGAGAAATTTACTTCTGCTGTCTGGAATTCAGAGCCCACCAGGTCTGTTCTGTTCTTGGCACACAAGCTAACTGTTATAAGCTAACTGGGGACAGCCTTTCCCTGCCTTAATGATCTTCTGTCCTCCAGGAGCCACCCTGTCCTTGTGATTGAGAAAGTGGTGATCTGAGGGCAAGTCTCTTGCATACGACAGCTGCTTGCCTCCACCAGAGGGGCACGTTTGTGTCTGCCAGGCATCAGCACAGCCTCCCTGCTACCTTTGTGTCACCTTCCACTGCCTGCAGGGAAGAGGCAAAACAACTGTTGTGGTTTTTTTTTTTTCTCAGGGAACTGTGGTAGTCCCTTATATAAGCAGAGGAGAAAGGACATTCCTTTTACAAAAGCATAAATATGCAGTGAGTGACAACACTGAGACCAAATCTGATCTGAGGGTCCAGGCACACTCAAGAAGGTTGAGTTTCTCCAAGTCATCCCCAGCCTTACTGTGCAGACTTATGTTTTACAGCTTAACCACACACTTCCAGTGAGACAGATAAGACAAGGAGAAACTTTGAGGCTGGAGTCAGTACACCTCCCCCTCCTCTCTCCTGAATACAGATATATGCTCTGCTCCAGTCCCACACTTCTCCTACAGTGTGTTACAGAAGAACTGGGATGTGACTGGCTGAGAAAGCAGATGGGAGTCTAAATCAAAGCCAGCAAGCGTGTGAGTCATGACAGACAGATTGTGAGCTGGGGGAGATGAAGCTGGAACAAAAATGATGCACATGGAGAGGCTTGGGGAGCTCGGAGTGAAAGACTGGCTAACCTGGAAAGCTTCTTGGGACTCGTCACTTGAGATTGCAAGAGAACACATGTGTGCCCATACATGCACACACAGGTATCTCACCATTCCTATTGCCTTTGGCTGTCCCAGGGTTACTGTGAGGAGCTGGATTGCTCTCTGGGGGGGAAGCTGGAAGGTGGGGGCAACTGGTGCTCTTTGCAGACGCTACTCAAGATCCATTCCAGGTATTGCCTCCACCCATGGAACAGAAGCAGCGTTCATCTGCACCAGTTTCTCACCTGTATTCATACATGAAAATGCATAGAGAGCCAGGATGGGACAAAAAACACTCTGCAAAGGTGGTTTGCAAAGGCTGAAGTTGTTTCCACTTCCATCTTATCAATAAAATCTTCACTGAGCTGATGCCAAGTAGATTAGTAGGTGCAAAATGTGCAGTAAAATAACACTAAACCTACCTTTGTCAAGGGAACTTTAGGCTTGTGCCCTCTCAGGCTATCCCACTACACCCCCTCAAAGTTTAAACTTGAAACCTTTGTCCAGCAAACAAAGTCACACTGATCTGTCACTCTAAAACCCGCATCTCCCATCCTATCCAAATAGCACAGTCTTGATTAGCTACAGGGAAAAAAAATTTTTTCACAACCCAAAATATCCCCAGAATTTGTATCAGCCGTAAAGCCTTCCCATTCAGCCAGAAATTCAAATCTAGCAAAAAACTGAACTCTTCTTTTCACATGGCACTTAAGGGTGAAAGCAGAGTCTTGTTTTTAAATGCATCAATATAAAGAACTGAAAAAGTAGGGAAGACTTAAGGTTGGTAAGACAACAACTCGGGCTTTAAGTAGCTATGACAAGGCTAAGAGACCTGGCCATGAGCTGAATAAAGGAGAAAACACATGGAGATGGACTACTGAACAACAAGAAAAATTTGCCTCAACAAAGTAACATTTTTGATTGCCAAATTATTTGAGACTAAAAAAAATCTAGTTTTCTAAGCCTATGGACAAAAACCAATTAGTACAGGCAGAAATAGAGAGACAGTTAGAGTCCATAAAAATAACATCCCCCTTCTCCCCAGTTATGCAAACACTGTACAGAAGTGTGTGTTTTGGGGCCAAAGAGTACAAGACCAGCAATAAACAGCCGAGCAAGTAAAGATTCGTCTTTGCCAAACTAATCCAAACCCAGGAAGGGTAAAATCAAAAACACCCTATTAAAAATACGGTCACAGCAAGCACTAAGTTATTCATGGCCACATGAGCAGGTATCTGGGCACAGCTCTCATAAAAATCTAATCAACACTAGAGACAAATAATTAAAAATTACACATAAAAGCCATGCCTGAGCATTAGGGTTAGGGTCTTTAAGACATGTGATGCAAAGCTTTTTAACACTCTGTTTGTGGGAGACAAGCTCAACAGGTCCTGACCATGAGCCACAGGCTGTTCTTGTGTGTCCCCCCCGCCACTGGAGAAGACAACCCTGTTCGTGTGCACTCACGCACACAAACACCACCTCGGTCAATTCATGGCTGTGCAGTAGCAGAAAACTCTCCAACTCAGTTTCCTGAGCCTTGAGCCACATCTCCCCTTCCCTCAGCTTGCTGGATGTCACCAAGTCCCAGTGCAGCCTCATGGCAAGACAAACAACTAATTAGGGTCTTGTGGACACTGCTGTGGACACTGCTGGGATTAGTGTGATGGCTAAATGAGGAAGTCTCACCCAAACCTAGTATTCGTTCAAGCACTGGCCTTTCAAATGAGCATTTGCTCCCATCCCAGCTCTTTTTAGTGTGCTGCTAGTGCAAACATCTTCTGCTGTGTAGTAAAACCAGTTACTGAAACATATCTGGCCAACTTGCAGAATTGCACCTCATATAGAGGACAATGTCCAGCTGAGGAAAAGGCCAGTAGCAAATTCATAACGGAAACAGAATGTAGAGAAATGAAAATGTGATTTGCCTACTTTATATGAAAAACAATCCAAGCACTCCTAGTATCTGACTATTTACTGAATGGCTACTCAGTTTGAAGAACAGGGGGTAAAGCTACAAGGCATACTGAGATATATTCAGAATTAAAGTCACATAAACTCAAGTTATAAGCTTGTCAGTTTTTTCCACACAGAAACAAATGCAAAAGACAGTAATGGAAGGTTTATGAGAAATACATTTAAAAAAAAAAATCTGCTTTTCTCTCCCAAACTTCTATAGTGCACTTAAGCAAATGGGCTGTGAAAAGAAATGGGAGCTGAGATGGCTGGATTATGACCAAACATGTCACAGAATCTTATGCTTAACTCAAATTTGCAATTTCTCTGGCACAGAAGATAGGAGCTGTCTGAGGAACCGTGTAGAAAATACCCTCGCAGCTGGCAAAGCGTAGATCCAGTGAGGTGTGCAGCAAGAATGCTCTTATGCCCTTTTTAGTTACTGTTTTCATTAATCACTTAGAAGTAACATATGAGAAATCATAAAACAGTAACATGAGAGAAACATATGGCAGGTTTGCCATCTAGTCTAAGGAGAGAAATAAGCAGAAAGTGGAGATCAGAACCTCAGGCAGATACCACAGAATGAGGTTCATGCTGCGGCTAAGCAGCTAAATCCAGCAGAGATGAACTTAATTGAGGGGTAAGTCTAGCCTAGTATGATGACAAAAGAGTTCTTTTAGGTGAAGCACTCAGCAGCTGGACACCACCTTTGCAGCATAATGTGAAATTAAGAAAAAAAGACATTTTTCCTATGCAGAGGTATGGCTTCCAGGCCCAGAGACATTTTGTTCCCCCAGGGACTCAAGCCTTGAACATATGTGGAATAACCGATTTCATTTGACACACTACATTTCAAAAAGAAAGTAGTGACAGTTTAGAGGCCATTTGGAAAAAAAAACCCACAACAACAACAAGAAAACCAAAAAAACCAAACAAAAACCAAACAAGGAAACAAACAAAAAAACCAACACAACAAACAAAAAGACCCCAACAACAACAAAAAGACTGAACAAAAAACCACCAAACAACTAAAAAAGCCCAAAACCAAAACCAAAAAACAAGGAGAGTATGGGGGGGACTTACAAGGATTGACAAAAATAAAATTAAAAGAAACCTCAAAAAACAACCAACCAAAAACCTGAAGGAGTTAAGTAAGTGCATCTTATGCAAGTCACAATTAATTATATGAACACAGTTATGCAGACATACATACCGAGTGGTGAGTGGCAATCTATTCAATAGCAAAAGCAGGTAAACTGGAAAGAAGCAAATTAACTTCAAATAGAACACAGAAAGCAAAGATCAGTCAAATAGCCCTGGCTGTAAAATATGCTGTGCCTTAAGCAGGGCAAGAGACACTGCTTAGCTCCTGGAAGAACCAGAGGAAAAGCACAAGTATCTTTACAAGGAAATAACACCTTTTATGGCTAGAAATTAAAAGTCTCATATGGCAAACAAACAGCTACTGGATCTGCCTAATATCCTACATCAGAAGCAGATGACACAACAATGTTGGAAGTGCAGGGATGTTTCTTTCCCTCTGGGTGGACCAATTCCCCAATCCACTATGAGGACAGCAGGCTGAGAAGCATTTTTAAGTGAAATGCGAACCCAGAGTCGTGCTACCCAATGTCAGTGCCTTTTATAACCTAAGCTTCAGATGCCTTTCTGTGTCCTGTCCTACGGGGCTGTTGTGAAATTTCCATCCAACTCTGTGCCAGATGTGTCTGCATCTCACCAGTATTGGGACAAAACTGGTATGTATCACCTGGAAAATGCTTATTCAGTAGAACAGGAAAACTCTGTGCTAAACTAGAGGATTCTGTTGATGTGATGCTTTCTATCCTCAAATCTGGCCTGGGATTCATGTCCTGGTAGTCACAGACACACTTCAGATTTTAGCTCTGTATAGTCAAACATGTGATGTTCTTATCTTCTTAACGAGAAATCAGGTATTTCCTACTCTGGGGTGCTTCTACAAGCACCATGGATCCTTTTCAATGTGCTCCATCAGACTACCTCCTTGAAACCCACCCCATCTTCCTAGGATCCTCCTTCCTCAGACGCAACTCCCCTGGAACCAGTCCCACAGAAATAAAACACTTCCACCAGCCAGGATGGCAAGACCACATTCTGTTTAATAACAACTCCATAAAGGACTGTACATGCTATTTTGAGCTACCTCCCCTCCTTTACTGTGGTTGCTGCCACGTACAGGCATGGAGGTGTGTAGTGCCATATAGTTCTCTAAGTCTATATGTAATGTGTGCACATGTATGCGGGTGGTTGCACATGGATGTATTTTTATATATCTTTGTAGAAGTGTTATCTCGTAAGTCACATTATCAAAACATGCGAAGTATATCCAACAAAAATTTTCAGGCAAACATGTTTTGGAGCTGGAAGACCAAAGGCAAATCAGACTCATTTTAGTTATTAAGGGCTAGTGTGGGACAATGTAAGGATGAAAGCTTTCAGTAGTGGGTCCCTTTTCCTTTTTGTTTTACTTCCGTTCAGTACTTTCTCCCCAAACACCAATGCACCTCTGTAAACACTAGCTTGAAAGAATACATATAATCACCATGCAGCCTCCCCGCTACAGAAAACACGTACAGGCATGGGGGAAGCCCTTGAAAATCGCTTTGCAGCAACCTCCGTTGTCCCATATGCTTATGCTAAAGTAGTTTCAGATACTGAGAAGACAACATTTGAAGACCCAAGCCTTTAGTTATTTTTACACATGCTTCAGGAATCCATCCCGCATGCCACCCCTGAGACTCCCATCCACCACCCTTGTACCTCCCAAATCCTCTGCCTGTACCCACCCACATCTGAAGAGAGCTGAAACAAGAGAAATCCTGTTCCCTGTAAAATTACTCTTGAGTCCCAATTTCATAGTGTAGGGATTCCCAGAGACCTCCAATCATGCACAACATCCACAAATCAGAGAAGAAAAATTAAAGCCAAACAAGAATATATACCTGCAAAAGAGCTTTTGGCTTGCTACATTGCTCAAGCATGCAGTGTCTGAGAAGAAGGGAAGTCCACCTACGCCTGCCTCATGGGAACATGGCAGGGCTCTGGAAGAGGGCTCTTAACCTTGTGTCCTCCAATCCAATCATGACTAGATTTCCATGCCCAATGAAAATGAATCCAGAAGGCCAATGAATCTGGACTACATGCCTTTATCTTATTAGAAGCAAATCTTGATGCACAATCTTGTTTCCATAATGGAGAAAAGCCTTTTTAGATGTTTTTGTCTTGCAAGCATGGATATTTGATCCCTTATGGGAAAGCAAAAACAAGACTAGGTTTCAGAGGGCATTTAAAATGTCCCCAGGAGATGAGGAAGATCCTAGCAGGAGCATTCTTTCCACAGAACACTGCAACCCCTCTCTTCCTAGAAGACAGCAGGTACTAAACATCAGTAGGTAAGTCCTGCCCATGGCAGAGGGGTTGGACTTGATGATCTTTAGGGTCTCTTCCAACCACTCTGTGATTCTGTGGTATCTGCACTGAGAACATTCTTGAACAAGTCTTTACAGTTTTAGTAAACATGCTCTTTCTCAGAATCACAGCCTGACTAAATTTTTCCTCTTCCAACAATGTGTACCTGCACTGGAAAAATACATCACATATTTATTTTCTTTTGAGCAGACCAACACTGACAATCATAGAGCTTTTCATTTCCAAGGGAAAAATAACACTTTGATCTGCCTATGCTGGGGAAAAATGTCAGTGCAAGTGTAAATAGACCCTGATGTTCCAAGTGCAGATCTTCCACATCCATTTGTTAACATAATAACCCTCGTGCCTTCCCCAGTCAATTCGTGGAGCTGGCTGTGCTGCTGAGAGAGGACAGTGTCCCCAGGCCCCATGACAAATTCTGAGACAGAGAGAGACACTGACCTGGCACAGAAGTCCAGCTCTTCTGCTTCTGCACAGGTTCACTACTACTTCGCCTGGGAAAAGCCTATGGTACAAAAGAGGCACCTGACATTGACTTTACAGCTTGCAATCATATTTGGGACTGTGCTTTAATGACTGTAGGCTGTCCTACACATACATTTAGTTCTAATAGGCACTATTTTACTCACATTTTCCCTGTTTATTTTTCCTTTCCCTGAGCCATGGCATAGAAATCTTTCCCTGTCAGATTGCTACAGGGGAGGAAAATCAAAGATGAAAGTATTACTTATTTACATTTTTCTAGTTGTAAGATGCTGATAATCTCTGTATTGGAATTATCTTTTTTTTCTTTCCTTTATTTTCTTTCTTTCTTTTAGAAAAAGTCAAACAGTTAGTTAAAAAGATATGCCACAGTTGTCTGAACAAGGAACACTGGAAAATCCACCTGGGAGAAATTAGAAGGAAGAGCTTAGACTTTGCCAATGTTGCTCTGCTTTTCATAGCATTTAGAGGCAGATTATCTGAGTGTGCTTCTCCTTCTAGGCAATTATCAACATAACAGTTAAGGCAAACTAAGCTGAATTTAGGTATTTTGGGTTTCCAGTGAGATCAGAACTCACATTAACTTCATTTGGGCAAGGAGTAAGTTCTTATTTGATGTATTTTTCATATGATTTCCTGGAAGAACTAAGCACACTGTGAATTGTTTTTTGAAGACAATGAAAAAGAAGCTAGCAGGTACCCAAATTCAGGGAGGTCTCTTTCCTATCAGTGTCTTAAAAAAAAAAAAAAAAAAAGGTGTGGCTTGGACTAAGGAGTACCATAAGCTGCAACAATCCTGGAGCTACAGCTTGTATAGCAATTCTGCACCTCAGTCCACTCTGCTGGGAGTCTGCCATGAAGCTTCTCACCTGTGTTGTGTAAACAAAAGGCATGAAGCTTTTCTTGACCCTTTTCCAAGCCTTTCTCACCACGTCTTTCCCTCTCTGGCACACACAGTTGTCCACAAGCCCGTACTGTTGCACACTACCTTGCCTCACCACCACACCTCCTACCTCTGTCATACAAAGAGATCAGTTTTGTTCTCCAGTTCTCTTCTCCGAGGCTACAAGTAACATTTCTCATTGTTGCTGTACACAGTACAGCACGCACGGACTCTGCCTCGGTGTGAAGTACTCTTCTGGATCTCACACTGGACTGGAACTGGCCTGAAGACAGGGATAAACATCACTTCCAACAGCGATGCTTCACTCTTGAAAAAGTCTCCCCTCTTGCAATTATAGGATAAGATTTATCAGTATCTTTAGCTGCCATGGAGTGTAATCACTGAGTGCATACACGATTTGTGCATGTTAATTTTATTAATTTCATGCATATATCAAGTTACCCATGTCCTCCTGCCCAATTTCCAGGGTTTACCTCAAAGGGGCCTGCAGAAGGGAGCAGTGAGGGAAACAACAGGGCATAAATAACAAAGACCAAATTGGATAAGAGCATACTAGAAATTCCAAGGAAAACATGAAGGAAGAAAATGGGGAACATGTACTTTCTAGTACCCCAGCAGGACTTATTCTTTTCAGACAGACATATCACAATCAGCTTAAGCCAGTTTTAGTTGCATCTGCAACCAGTCTTCCACATGACTATCTACACATTTCACCAGCCCTCAGTGATGCCTGCCTCACCAAGAGAAGCAATATGAAGAGCTCATCCCAGTGAAACCTTTATTTAGGTAGGGGACTGGGTTAGTTTTCAGTGGGGCCAGTTCCTGAGCAGCCAAATGAGTGTTAGTGCTGGTGCTTTTTAGGCAGTAGAAGTACAGAGCTGGTGGTGGTGGAAGAGAGGAGGCAGGAAAGCCCCTTTGAGCAGCTTAGACTCATCGTGAAGATGCCATTTCAAAGTGCACTTTCCCAATTTCTCTAACCTGATATAAAGGAAGGCCAGCTGCCAAAACAGCACTCACTCTCCTGCTGCTCACAGCTCTTCCTTCTTCACTTTTATAGCAGGGTAAAAGTCCCCAGCTTGGTGTGGGTCCACTGAGCATCACCACCTGCCCAAGGGTTGTGGAGATGAGCACAGTCTGAGCCGAGCTCCTCCTCCTTCAAAGCAGCTCACCACTGGATCAGCTTAGAAGTATGGCTAAACTCTGTTCTCTGCTGCAAGCCTGTCCTCAAAGGTGATGTTAGAGTTTTTTAAAGGGGGAAAGCAAGTGGATGACTTGTCAGCAGCTTTCCAGAAGAAGATGATGATTTAGAGGCACAGAAACTGAAAGAAGTGGATTAACTTCTCTGTCCCAGAGCCTGAGGTAATGGAATTGAAGAGAACCCAGAAGGCTTGTAAAGAAAGCTTCAGATTTATATAAAAGAAAAACTTATGAAATAGTATAACTAATCAGGTACGAGCAATCACGGGGAAAGGAACAAGAAAGAATTTTCTTGCAGTGGAAAATTTTAAATTAGGGTCACTTCTGTTTAAGCCTTCTTTAATGTTTAGCACAATAATTTCAACAAGTTCCTACTGAAGACAAAGGCTTGGGGTAAAGATGGGAATCTTCTACCTCCACTACTTCAAGAATATCCAAAATTTTCTGTAGTGCAGCTTTGCTTTATACAGGGTTTGTGGAAACAAACAGCAGAGCTCAGTTTCTTAGTAACTGAGCTTACCCTTCCTTCTTATTTACAGCCTCACAAACACAATTTGGGCTCTGACTATTTGGCTGGACTCTCTCCAACTCATCCCTCCTCACCAGGATAAAGGGACTGCAGGCCAAATTTCGCTCACAGAGCACCTGTGCCTCCCATATGCTTGAATAGGTGTATCTATATAATAACAGCTTTTCTGGGAAAGGTACAGTAGGTTCCAGGTCTCTCTCTCTCTGATATTGGATACACACAGGCAGCAGGCCTGTTACATAAGAAAAGGCCAGATTATACAAACAATTTTCCACTTTCAAAGAGATTCAAACTGCCTCTCCAGTTCAGCTCAGGCTGCTTACTCAGGTGGCAAGTGTGGACAGGAAGACCTGCTCTCTCTGGTCAAACTCCTAGCAAGTAGTTCTTTTGGATTGTGGAGAGGTATGGAAAATAGCCTTTTTCTTTCATTCAGGAAAAGGCTGAGATTTTATTACTCACAGAAACTTAAGACATTTATGAAAAAAAATTACAGAATTTAGTAAGCTGGAAAGTTTTTACAGAGAGTAGTGTTCAAACCAGCCCATATTCACAGAGAATGAGGCTATCTACAGCTTTCTAGACAGCAGGTTATGGAACTATACAGCATGGTATAATTCTCCATCCCAATTCCACAGAAGCCAGAAGTATCCACAGATAGGTCTTCTCTTCCTATTGGACTCCACAGAATTTTCTATAAGGTCAGTTTTTTTCACACTTTTCTCTATGTAGATAACTCCCTGTCACTGCCTTCCACGGAGATAGGGTGCATCTTTTAGACATCAATCAGACATCCTAGTAAATGTACCACATGTCCATATTAAAGAAAAAGAAGCCCTGGACAAGTTGACCTACTTGTCCCAGTCCTGTAAACAACACAGAGGGATCATTAGAAGCTACTCTGAAAGTTACTGTAAACATCCAGATTGGTCCTGGAGAGGCACGTGGGAACAAAATGGTTTGGAGAAAGAAACAAGTCACCCAAATCTCCCACAAAGGTACACACCCAACCATTTTTGTTTCCCTGAAGACCTTTTTAAAAAGAAATAAAAAGCGCTTTTAACTTACTCATTTTACTCATCTGCTGAGCTGCTCTTGGCACTTGCCCCATCTCCCTTTTCTGGCTAGTGTGATTTCCCAGGCCCTGCTCCACAGCTAGACCCAAGCCAGTTCAGGACAATGAGCTGCCACTGGCCCTGCAAGAACTACAGGAGATCATTTTTATCAAGCCCTGCTGGCCAGGGGAGGTTAGCACCTGAATGTGCAAACATCCTTGAAGAGACATTGAAAGGTCGTCATTCAGGAGAAGAGCTAACTCCCTGGAGAGATGTAAGCAAGACCAAGCAAATGCGTAAAAAAACATGGGTCTCAAAAACTTTTCTCGCCTACCTACACCAAATTACCAGTCTTACTTAAACATCCCAAAGGTCTTTCATTTCGAGGTGCAATGGAGAGGGAAGACAGATCTGCTTGAAGCGGACTTGGCTGGAAAGACCTGGGTATTGAAAAAGGAGTCCCTCTTTATGCAGCTGCCTGTGTCAGTGGGAAAAAGCTGAGTGGGGTAAAGTTCTTCCTGAGAGTCCCATTCCTACTTTTCACAATTCCTGGACATCATTTGCTTTGTTGCCAGGAGCTGTCTAAACTCTGAGACTTGATGATATTCCTTCAGTCACATTTTATTCTCCTCAGACATTCTTCCCTCAAAATATGCAGGAACTAAACCTGAAGCAGGAAAGGAGCGTGTATCACTCTCCTGTCATCCAAAAAACACACCAAGCCTGAAGAGGAGGCAAAGAAGAGACCAATGTATCATGAATTAAACAGAGCAAATATGAGTCAGAGTAAGTGAGAAAGAGTTGCTCCGGGAACAGTATGGCAGTGTCCAGGCAAATTTCTTTCTCTTGCTCATCAGATCCAACATCTGATCTACACTCAAGCTTTGCTGATGCTTCCTTGCAAGAGGTCTTGCAATTAAAACTCTGCGCTTGGGTAATCTCTGCTGGTTCTATTCAGTCCTCCAGCAAAATCAATAACCTTGTACAATTTTTGCTTTTGTCCCTGTTTATTTTCTGGTGAGAGCCAAAAGGAAACAATTTCCTTTCAAAACCTCTCTCTTCCAAAAGGAGGTCTGTAAAAAAATGTCGAGGAATTGCAAGAGACCAAACTCCCCCTTAATCAGAGAATCATGGTTTTTTTAACAAAAAATATATAACCTGTACAAATAGGGAAAACTGAAATCAGCTTTCTCCACACCCGAAAAAGAGATGGGAGGGAAAAACAAACAGACCAAGTACTGAGCATTATTTACACTGCTTGGGGGTAGGAAAACAAAAGAAGAAAACATAGGCAGGAAGAAGAAGAAGACAAATAGGAGGAGAAAATTTCCTCTCACCCCTTTTCCTCCAGCTCTGTTTGGCACTGCAGGAGTGGCAGAAACAGGAAAGGTGCAGTATTTCTGTTAAGTCATGACTGGAGTACAGGCCCTTCCCATTACTAACTGCTTCATTATGAACACTTATCCAGCATATAAAAAGGTTAAAAAAAAAGCGCAAAAACTGAAAACCCTAATGTAAACAAGGTATCTGTGATCTCATAGCTGTACACACTGTTCCTGGATCTGCTGCCTACTCTCTAGGTCTCCCCATACTGCTGGCAAGGAAAAGACTGAAGGACACAGCAGCAGCACCAAGAAGGACATCTTCTCAAGCCCCCTGCAAGAGTCAGCTTTTTATGACTGCCTCCGTAGCTGAAAAAGTCCTTTCCACTGGCTTCCAGTGCCCACTGCCAAAAGGACACACCACTCTTGCCAGCTCCTGGGAAGGCAGAAATGTCAAAGAGAGAAACAAATAACTGAAAGAGACCAAAGCACGAATATCTGAGAGCAGGGTTAAATTCGTATCTGCATCCATTCTGCCACAGCAGAGCCATGCCCACAGAGCCACAGTGGCAGCACAGCCCAGGCCCACGGAGCGCAGTTCGTATCCATCAAACCTAGAACTTTGCATCAGGGTGCTACTGAGGATCTGGTTACACAGCACATCTCTCATCTCAGTACGGTCTGTATTGAACACGGCCTGCTCCTCTGCATCAGCCACAATCGCAATACTAGTGCAATCTAGATTTGCAAAGCCACATCTTCATTTTAAACCAGTTTATATTCATATATTCTATCAAAGAGGGCCATGTCCACAGAGCAACATCCATTTTGCCAAGATGAATTCTAGCCACAAAGCTGCTCCCTACACCAAGCCTGTCTCATCAGCCACATCCCCAGTACCAGAAGAGTTTGCATCCACAGCCAAGACTTTGTATTAAAAAGATTTAGAAATTATTTACCAATCCAGATCTCTCCAAGCACATCACATGTTGCCCAGAGCAATGAAAATCCAAAATATGTGTCCATGGGGAAGGGGAAGAAAAGGTTTTTATGTGTCAATCACTTTGAGATTTTCCTCTTGTTTAAAAAAATAATTAAATGTCAGGAATGGAAGGTGTGTCTGCTTGGAAACATGGGGAGCTGGAGAGAAGAATCCCTGTAATTGCATTCCTTGCCACCCCTCTCTTTGTTCAGCAATGATGAGAACTTCACAGAAAGCATCAGTTGTTTGTTTCTCCCTCTTCCTCATCAAAGGACTGCACCCCAGAGGAGGTGACATCTGAGACTTTGCGGCTCAGTGCAGCATGTTCCATCTCCTCTCGAGGAGACAAAGATTCCAGGTCCCGGCACACTGCATCATCCTCCTCTGGAGATGGCTTCTTGTTTAGGAGAGGAGCCTTCTCCAGCCGTGGGTTCCCTTCATCCTCAATGTGGTCCTCCACGTACGTGCTGGACTCAGCTCCGCCCCCACTCTGAGCAGTCTGCAGGGGCCACACATGGACCAGCCCCGTGCTCTGGATGAAGTTCTGCTCCTGCCGCTGTTGCTGCAGCTGTTGCTGCTGGAGAAAGCTGCTCTGAAGCAAAATGCTTTCCTGAAGGTTTGTCTGGGACTCATCAAAATTCTGGCCTAGGTAGGAGCCAGTTGCTGGGGAGGCGATGAGGGACTGGTCACTGGCCTCCCAGGCGTCGGATGAACCTAAGCAATACATGCCCTGCGAGACGTAGGAGTGAGGCCAGCTGTCATACTGCGTCTGGGCCATATGCTCTGCAAGCAAAGAAGGCAAACAACACAGTCAGACACTCTCCCTAGGCTGAGCTGGCTCATCCAGGTAGCCTTTGTGTCTGTGCATGGCACTGTACTGCACAGGGTGGATGAATCCTTTAGAGCAAAGGAGGGTAAAGAGAAAAACAGAGTTCTGGGCAGTCGGCACGTGACCTTGATTATACCCACAACTGACTGTAAGAGCTGATAGCTTTCCACAGTTGTGCTCTAAAAAGACAAAAGGAACTGGGCTTTGGAGCCACCCTGTTAAGACTAGATTCCTTGGACAGCTCCACAAACCAGGATGATTCTAGCAGATCTGACTGGGGCTACAGAATACAACAGGGTAGAGCAAAAGAGAGCAACATGACAACAAGAGCAGGAAAGGCGTGTCTTAAGATTAGCAAGAAGCACTGGAGCTCACCTTGGCTCTCCATCAGCTCCTGATAGTTCTCAGAGTAGTTGCCTGCTGGATTGTCCTGATTTGAGTTTACACTCACGTCCTCACCATCCATGGAGGACCAGGCCATGAGAGTCGCTTCAGAAATAGCAAATTGCTCCATCACTCCTGCGCCAAAGGAGACAGGGAAGGGAAGCAGAGATGTGTTAAAGTCTCCACTTCTCGCCATTGTCCTTTACCCCATCTTTTGGTCACACTATCCCACTCTGGTCCTGGCTCAGCAACACCCACTACCCACAACTGGCCCTCACCCCCTCCACTTTGCATTCCACTGGCAATACTCCAGCGACCAAAGTCTCCCTCTACTTCGGCCACCTGAACCACCCACAGCCTCTCCTGAGGCTTTTTTTTTCCGAGCTCCTGCATTTTGGTCTCTCAGGGATTTCGCTCCGGCGCATCCCAACCCAATCCAACCCACATGCCAAAACAAAGGCATCGCTACCTGCAAGGAAGCGGGCCTCCTTCTCGCCGTCGCTGAGGTCCGAGTAGGCGTCGGCATCCTTGCGCGCGGTCTCGTGCGTGTGCTGCTGCTGCTGGCTGTGGGCTTTGCCCCAGCCCTGCCACTCGATCATGTGAGCCACGCGGCCCTGGCCCATCGCTGTCGGCTTTGTGACGTGGTCCTTCATGCTGCGAGATATCCCTAAGGGGCCAGACATTGGGAAACAAGGGAGGGCTATTACACAGCTCCAGCGTTTTCTGCCATGCTCTTTACCTCTCTTAGAAGTGGAGCTTCTCCCCTCCTTTCCTGGACAAGATGCATGACTAGGGCTGGGTGTCACCCACCCTTCACTGCATCACTCTCCAGGGGAGTTTCTCCGTCTTTCCTTGGACAAACTCTCAGAAGGGGGAGAAAGGGGAACCCCAAATATGAAAGACCATTTCCTTCCTTGCCTAGAATCCATTTAGGATAGAGTTGGGCATGAAGGATGAAGCCTGGAAGTGAACAAACTAAGAAACAGAAAATGGGGTTAAACCCAAGACTGAGGGGAAGCAATCGAAGATGTCTGAGCAGGGGTGCTCGGTGAGAAGCCAACAGGAGTAAGACAAATCTGTTCTTTAAAAGGGCAACAACTGTGAGATTTCTGTATTTAGAACCACGGTGGTAGAGTCTCCTCTAAGGCCATGAAAAGGTGAGAGCCAGAAAGGAGCAGTTGTGAGAGCAACAGAGAGATATGGGAAGAGGCACAAAGGCCTGTGGAGAGAAGCTGCCAAGGATAAAGTCAAATTTTGAGGACCTCACCAGAGAAAGATGATTTAGCCAAAGCCCCAATCCCATAAGCATTGGAGTTGCGTTTCAGCTTGGGGAGGATGGAGGTCGTATCTTCCATGGAGAGCTGAAAAGACAGAGAATATGAAGAAATGATATACAGGAAGGAGAAAAGGAAGTGAATTGAAGTGAGAAAACAGTAGGGAGTTGGAAGATGAGGAGCAGAAGCACGCAGTAAGAACAAAAGAAGGAAAGGAAAAATTAGAGGCTATTTAACCAGGACTGGATATTGCACAGCATTGGGACTGAGGCAAGGACAGAGGGAGGGGCAGAAAGAGGGTGTGAGAACCCTCCCATCGGCTGTTGCCAGTCCTCCACAGATATGCTGCACCATTCCCAACTCTTTGTTAGAGATGCAAGACATGCCTGAGGGACAACCCAGGGATCTTGCAGTGGGGAGCTCTCAGTGCAATAGGCACGACACAGCAATGTATCATATATGCATCATACCACCAACTTTTTTATGTCACTTTGGGCTTTTTTTTTCTTCTTATATGGTCTTAATAAAATGAACTTGACTATATCAATAATGGGTCCTGTTTCAAGCACCTACATCTGTAAAGAAATGTGGTCTACAGCTCTGCTTAATTTTCTTGACTGTCTTCTCTATGTTCATCCTCAGACCCTGAATAACAAGGAGAGGGCACTATTGGGACAGGCAGCCATCACAAACATCATCACAAAAATAATCTCTCAAAATGAATTCATCAGGCTTCTTCAGAGATGCCAGGCATTGCATATGAAGCTTAATTTTCACAAGGGCTAAATAAGCATTGCTTCTGCTCTTCATTTCAACCTCTCTGAAAATCAAGGCCAGAATGTTTCAAACACTAAATACTCAAAAGTAGTGACTATGACACTGGAAATTTTAAACCCTGACACAAAACCAGCATTTGGTCACAGGCGCAGACCTCACAAAAAGTGAGTGGAGCAGTAACTGGGCAGTGAAATAACTGGAGGCAAAGGAAGGCACTGTAAAGATGTTGCACTGTGTATAATTCCAGTCAATTACCAAATTATGAGAGGTGAGTTTTTCTGGAAACCGAGTGTAAATGCAGCAGCTAAGGCATCCTGTAACTGTGGAGCCAAGAACGTGCCATGTGTAACGTGAGCTGAAGAAATCAGAAAGCGGAGGAAGAACAGTAAAAAGTGACAACACAGCCCTTGTTCCATGATGCATTTCCTTTGGTGATAAAGCTTGTTGAAGAAAGTCCATCTATGCCTCCACTGGTCATTCCTGCCTGGGTGCTGCTGCCCGGTATCCACCCACTTGTTCCAAGACAGCCTGGGGGGCTGTGCTGTGAGCTGCCTCGTGGAACCCATCCAAAAAAGAAAGTAAATTGCAGAGGGTTCCTACTACTGCAAGGTTGGAGAGCTGTGACATGAAGGCAGGAGTGAATGGGAAGGGAAGGAAATTCATGACCCAGCTTCTGTACCAAAGAAGATTTATGGAATTACACTGGGTAAGAGCTGCATTATGAAAGAGCTCCATGGATTCTGTATGGGTTGGAAAATGGGAAACTGCAAGTAAGGAAACTGTCTCCTACTTTCTTTAAGGAAACATGACCTTGTGTACTTTGCTTTCAGCTAGACAGAGGTGCAGTGAGGAAAAACAAATGACAAATTTCTTCTAGACAGTTGCTGCATGCACCATTATTTTCCCACACAATTTGTTTTTGTAATTGATCCTAGGCATCAAGCCATAAGTGCCACAATGAAAGAGGTATCAGCAGAGTGAGAATTAGTTAAAAATTATATTTTCAACATATTATATCAATGTCCCAAGTGCTTTCAAATCACAGTAAACAAGAAAGTTATAGGTATTTTAAAAATTCTGAAAGAATCTGGAATTTGAAAATACTTATACTACTATAAATGGAGCTGCTAATCCTGCCCTTCCAAGGTAGTACAAAACTATAAAGTCAACTTATGTGAAAATATTTTTTAAGTACTCTTAAAAAAAAGTCCAGTAGAACAAATATGCATTATTCCTTTTTCAGGATGCTGTTTCTGCATTAGTGAAAAAGAAAAAAAAATTTTTTTTCATGGCACAGGTATTAAGAGCAAAAGGAACATGTGTAATTAAAATGTTTGCTTGCTTCTAATCTGCTTTTTAACTGAAGTTAACTGGTACTCACCATCTACCCTAGGAGACATTAAGAATTCTTTTACTTCTGTGTGCAACTGAAAATGAGGGAGACATTTCTCCCAAACTCCTGGAAAAGATCAAATGATGCTCTAATCAAGGACTACTGATTTTTTAAAACATGCTGGGCAGACACCTTTCTTATGTAGCAGCACCCAAAAATCTCAGAAACAGAACATATGAAATGACAAAAATTTTCCCCAAAAAGGATGAAAGCAATTCAGTAGCCACCTGCAGATCGAAATACCTGCCAGACAGCAGAAGACTCAGAAGCAAACAAAAATCTATCACCATCCTCTGAATCGTAGACAACTCCCAGAATTTCAGTGGCACTAAGGACTTTCAGCCATGTTCCCATTCTGGTCTCCACTCTATCCAATGTCAGACAAATCCTGGTCTTCCTATGACTAGAGATTTGAAAAGTGACTCAGTGCATACTCACATTGATACCATCCCAGGAGAAATCCGTCCGTGTTTGCTAAAGAAAGCAAAGAATGGCACCACGTCAGTGTAACAAAGAACTTGCAAGCAGCCATGCAACTCCAGTAGTTTGCCAAAATCAACAGGCACTACTTTATCTGGTATGTTATAAAAAACTTGTGTCTTTCCGGCTGGTTTCATTCCCTGCTGGTGATTATGGTGCCTGTCGGTGTCACGGTGCTTGAAGGTGGAATAGCGAATGGGGTGACAGAGTAGGAGAGAGAAAAGCACCTTTCCTCAAGGCCCCCCTCCTAACTGTGGGTTGCACCACTTTGAGGTTAACACAAGGAGGAGCTACACCACCTTCATATTTTGAGTGTCCTACAGCAAGCAACAGAACTCTGCTGAAATTATTTTCTCTTGCAGTGTTTCGGTTTGTCCATTCTGACTCACTCGCCCCTTGCAAGCCAGGAACATTTCCCACATCAGCCATCACAGTACCAATTCAGAGTGTGTTTCCCTCAGCTGGGAGGACTCACATCTCAGCATCTTGGGTTTGGGGATGGAAACACTCAGGAAAATTTAGATGACTCACATTACACCTATGGTATCCATTCATATAAATCAAAATGTTCACTGAGGTGCAGTTTATGCTCATTGACTTTTAGATCTGCTTTGATCTGACTGAATTCTCCACACAAGATCAGGCCCAACAATTTCTGCCAGGACTCCATGAAACTCTTAAGTGTCTTCAAGTTACATTCCAAGCCAGCAAGGTACACAAAAAAAAAAAAATTACCGATATATATATATACACCTATTAACATTTTTCAAGGTTTTGTAAACTGTATGTTGTTTGTTAAGGTTATTTGTGAACATTATTTGTGATTCTTCAAATATTATGCTTTTAAAGTAGATTTTATCTTTTTATTAATCATCATTGCATACCCTGAACCTTACAAAGCTGAAAATTCAGATAAGACAGCAGAAGCTGCAATAATTCAATGAACCAGCCCTTAAGATACTGCATGGTAAGTCAACTGGCTGTGAGTTACTAGTGAATACAGCTCTAAAATTCAACATGAAGACAAATGTGTTTCTTCAAAAGATTTCATGGTTGTGCTGTAGAAGCTGGGACAGACACAGTGCTGGACATTCCAATGCAAATCCCTTACTCAAGGAATGCAGACCTACAGGCTTGTCAGAACTGTCACTGTTTTTCTCATGTTGCGTTCCACTACGATCATGAGTGGTTAAAAAGCACTTTCAATTGCAAATTCTTACTCACTATGGATCTTGTGAAGGGAGTGACTCAGCTCTGTTCAGAGCAAGCCAAACTACACAGGTATGATCCTCAGGAGCTCACTGGCATTCTGGTCTTCTCACAGATGATGCCTCAGTGATGCACAATACCCATTTCTGAACTCAGAATTCACACCTTCTGATCCCCTTGGCCAAGTAGCTCTGGGCCAGGCACTCACCTCAGTGGAAGGTCGATGGAAGCTGCTGCCATGCAGTGAACTCGTGCTGTCCATATTGATTTGGTCCACATCTTTCAGTCCCTTCCAGTCTACTGCAATCACCTCGTTTCCTGTGGGAACACATCTGGTCAGGCTTCTGAATGCCACTACAATTTGTTCTATCAGTCTTAAGCCAACTCAGCTAAGCAAGCAGGAGAATCATTGAGTTCAAGGCCACAGCAGACTTAAATCAGATATTCCATTTTCAATCAGATCACCTGTACATCATCAACTATTATATTTCACACAGCTATCTCCACATGAAGACCAGTCACTTGTGCTTTGCTCAAGCATGATGTATGCTTGGCTAAAGAACAGATTCATCCAGTCATTATGTGTGACTGGGAAACAACCAATTCCTTTACCATCCCCTTTCGATATTAACCATCATCCCTTAAAAAGGCATTTCACCATCATGGTTTGAATTGGTTAGACATCAGCTTAGAGCTGCTGGAGCCTTTGCTTTGCCGTTCTCAGCAAGATTACACACTTTTTTGATACCTGCCATTACATTTCAAATTTTAAATATCAATTACATAAAATACAAATGATAAAATTTTATGAAGATTAAAAAATTATATATGATTAAATTTTAAAAGTGAAACTAAATGCAAAGAAGCACGTAAGTAGTCAGCCAGGTAACCAGGACTGCTCTGTGCAGTCAGCAATTTATTGTGCCTTCAGCCTGCGTGCCATCCTCAAACTCTGGTTAAAGTTATTTGCTCCCATGTCACAGAGGAACAACTGTACTGTCCTTACACCTGAGCCTTGTAGAACCTGTCAAGAAATGTAGCTGTCAAAATGATCATCTATTCCTGGGATCAATTCAGCAGCGTCTAGTCTGTTTGGATTGAATGTGAATGGTGCTACTTTCATGATCTTCTAAATTTTATTTTACTCTTTATAGCAAATTTCTCTTCCACAGACATATGCAAAGCCCCTTGCTCATTCTAGCAGCTCTGGCACATTCATAGAGTGCTCATCACTGCATTTCCCCAGCAGAAATCCTCTGACAGGTGAGAGATGCTGCACACCACCCCACAGAGGCCTGCAGGAGCCACGGAGGCGTGGGTATGAAGGGTGGGAAGCCTGAGGCATTCATCAGCTAGAATTCAAAATGCAAAAAACCTGATTTTGTCCCCTAAAAAGGCTAAACATGGCAATACAAAAACCATCAGAAAGACAACACTATTTGCATATTGTAAGGTCCACCACACCTTCACATCTCAAATTTCCGCTGTGCAGGAAGATCCCCTTCTGAAAGATCGAAGGGATGTTTTTTCCTTCACATCCAAAGTACATTTCTGTTCATTAGGATCATTAGAACCAAGTGCTTTAACAGCATCCCCCATATGCTTCTAACTAGGCTGAGTAAAGCTGCTGTTCTCTGAGCTGCAGTTCCCCGCAACTTAGGGAACTCAAAAGAAAAAGGATTAATGTACTGCATGCTACAAAGGTGAGCACAGAGGTCAGACACAGCCAGACTTCAGGAGAAGGCAGGACATGGCTATGACGAGCATGACAAACACCACCCTTCAGGGCTGTGATCCTCCTAACTGGTTTTCCTGACGAGCACATGCATGTACTGGGCCTCACTGAGCTCTTGCTGACTGCATTGCCACCAACTAGACCAGCAACCTTCAGTCCAGCAAAGCAAGAGAGGGAGATTTGGGGATTTCCGTACTCAAGCAAGAGGAGCAAGGGCTTAATGGGCCACTCGTGAGTTGCCTGTTACCACCATGGCTGGGAACTTCTTATATCTGGGGTCCAAGCAAACCTTCTAGGGCTAGAATTATCTCTGGCAAAGGGAAGCTCCAGGCAGAGCTGTGAAAGCCCAGCTGACAGCCCCAGGTGCATCAGCTCTAAGGTTTGGCTGTGGCTTAGAATGGAATACACTTGTACTCAGTCCCCCTGAACAGGGAAGGGGTAAAGGGAAGAAGGAGGGAGCACTACCAAGAAGTGCAAATCTAGAGGAAGGAGTGGAGGGGTTGACTGTTACAAGGGTGAGCTGAGGGACCAGCACAGGCCAGTGGGAGGAAAAAACTGGTGCAAAGAGCAGAGTGGGAGCCTGCCCCTGCATGCTGGGATGCAGTTGCCTTTTCCTGTCTGTACTCCTTCCCTCCACCTGCAACCCTTTACACTAGAGGGGGAGAGCTGGTGCATTGCTGCCAGAGAGCTGAACAAGACAGGGATGCTGGAGAGGCAGGAGAGATGTCACTTCTTCAGAGCAGAGACCCTTCAGTGCAGGTAACAGTGTCACGCCTGTTTTACCTCTGTTTACCTGAGGCCTTTCTCCTGTACTCTCAGCTCTTTCTGAGCATAATGCTGTGGCCCTTCTGTAAGTCTGGAGACACCCTGGCCCATGCTGCTAACAGGCTGCAGCACCATTCTGGGCATGCACCGCAAAGACACCCCCTCCCCAGCCAAAGAAAGAGGAGCCTCTTGCTCAGCACATGTGACTTGACAGCCCCAAAGTTCAGGAAATGACACTCAGCCTTTGCTCTCAGTGCTGTAAGCCCACTGATGGTTTCCTTGGAGTGTTAGAATGTGGAAAACATTCATAGAACCACACAACGGTTTGGGTTGGAAGGGACCTTAAAAATAATCTAGTTTCACCCCCCTGCCATGGACAAGGACACCTTTCACGAGACCAGGTTGCCCAGAGCCTCATCCAGCCTGGCCCTGAACACTTCCAGGGATGGGCCATCCACAGCTTCTCTGGTCAACCTGTGCCAGTGCCTCACCACCCTCACAGTAAAGAATTTCTTCTTATTATCAAATTTAAACCAACCCTCTTCCATTCTGAAGCCACTGCCCCTGGTGCTATCCCTCCATGCCCTTGTAAAATGTCCCTCTCCAGCTTTCAGGCCCTCTTTAGGTACTGGAAGGTGCTATAAGGTCTCCCAGGAGCTTTCCCTTGTCCAGGCTGAATATTAATACTATTCTGGCAGACGGTAGCATCAAATGGTTGAAGAACATCAAACAATTATTTGTCTCAAAGTCCCCCCCTGCTCTGTAATAGTAGAACTAAAGACCTACAGAATTTATTTACTATTGTTTCTTTCCAGTTGAAACAGCTCATCTACTAGTTCAGGAAAAAAGAGTGAGTAATATGTGATTTTGTATGCTCTATAAAGACTGAATAATTACTGAAAATAAATTCTTGGTCTAAACAGTTTCATGGGTACTAAGAGAGAAATATATTGAGAGAAAATAACTCTTTAACATCTGTTACATGCTCTTAAATGCAGTCATATCTGCCGAAAAGTTACAACATCACACACTGGTTGAAAAGAAAATGTATGTGTTCTAACTGACATTGGGCTTGGGGCAACATTACTTTCTCTTATTGAAAGCTGGATAAAGGTTAGTGGCTTTTTTCCTCTCCTGCTAGAAATAGCAAGAGCAACATTAACCCATGTTAGATCAAGACATGAAAAAACAAGTTCTGCTCTGACAGATGGAAGGAAAGAAATACAGAAAATCAGAAAAAAAGTATGGAGAGTGAAGTGGGAAAACAGAAACTGAAAGTAGTTCTTTGCAAATTAGTATTCTTTTTATCCAGTCTCTTGTCAACCTCTTTCTCCCCGCAATTAGCACAGAGGTTTTTTTTCCTTTGGTAATGGTACATTTCTTCTCCAATATAATTTATTTTCTGTTATTCATCTTCAATTCCAGCTTCTGCTAATCATCATGACTATTCCATTTGTAATTACATGATCAATCACCTCTCACAGAATAGTATTTGCTCTTCTCCCTATCGAGCTGATAAGAATTTTTAAATGAGTGGGTCATAAAGCTCATTTTAAAGTGGAATTTTTACAAACATGCCATCAAATTTCTCATTTCGATGTTCTGAAACGAGGTGATGAAAGTTGAAAGATAACTCAGTTTCTGATTTCCTTGTCATTCTTTCTGTATGGTGTGTATAGAAGGGATATAGAGGGGATTCATTTTCCTTGAACTTTTAAAAGATGTCTTCATTTTATTTAAAAAATTTTTATTTGGTTTGGGGTTTTTTAACAACATAGATTTCATCCTTGTTTTGGAAGACTCAGTAGATGGCTGAAGAAAAAGCAGGAAGCTGATTACATGAAGCAGAGAGGGAAAACGAAAGCAGTCGAAATACATAAATACATTAAGCCACATTATTTCAGATCATGGCTGCTTTGTATTTTTTAACACAAATTAGATAAAAACAAACTCTGCAAAAACACTCATAAGAAAAAGACGTCTCCATTACAACTGACGTAACATTCCAGCTCAAGTCATTTAAGCCTTTGCGGGAAAATATCATCCCTCTTTCTCCTACAGTACTGTTATGGTAAAAATCAAGATTTATTTTTAAGTCAAACCTTTCTAAATAATAAAGATAAAAATATTTAAAGAGGAAAAAACGTGGGGGAAAAAAATACCCTTTTCCCCACTTCTTGCTTTTTTTGGTTTTTTGGAGCATCATAACTTTGGACTCTCAGAAATTAGGAAATGCATGTAGTAAGCATTCCCAAGCAAAGTGACCACTTTGATCAACGCCCTGGAAAAATCAAAAAAACCACCTGGATGACTGCACCTCACCTTGCTGATCACCTTGCTGAGTAAAAAACTACTTTTTTACTACTTTTCTAGCTCGTTTTGCCACATACCTCAATTTACCGTGGAGACACAGAGTTTCTTAGTTGGAAGTATTTTCAGTTTCTTTGCATTTCTGTGATCATAAGAAATTCACCTTGTTTTGAATTACTCAAAACTTAATCTAAACAAGCCCATTCTCCTTGTGTTTCCTCTTGACATTTTCTGGATTGCTGTCACCACTGTGCATTAATTGATTCTATATTTGGTACCTGTGCCTGCATTTTGTTCATTTACCAAGGTCCATGCTTGAATCAGGCTGCTGCATCTATGACTTTAACCTGCATCTACAGCCTTTAATAATCTATTGTGTTGTAACTTCTGTGCTGGATGTTAAACATCATCTCCAATTTGTCTCCTCTATTTTGTTCCACACCAAGTAGATGAACAGAGTTTTAGAGTCTTAAATTTTGTTTTTCCCTTCTGAACATCATGCTGGTGAAGATCTACACCATATACCAAATAAGTATTTGTGTTATTTGCTTTCTGATGTGTCATGCCAATTAACACAAGAAACATTTTAATTAAGCAATGACTTTCCAGCACTGCTATTATCCCCCGTTAGCACACTTTCTTCTGTTTCTCAAATGTTACTTTCCAGCAGAGAGCAGAAACCTTGTCATTTGGTATTGGTAGCCAACGTTAATGTTGGTAAAGATGAATATGGAGAGTAAATGGTTCAATTATTCTTTTCCATTCCCCTTTTTTTTTCCCCGAACAACTAAGAAAACAACAAATGTAATTGCAGTAATTATGATCAGTCTTTAAATTGTTCTTTCCCTGATACCAATTTTCATGATACTCGTGGGAGTGTGTATCTTTGTCAAACACAACATCATCGTGTCCTGTCAAATGTGGTTGAAATTAAAGCAGCTGAAGCTACTGGGAAGGACTGACAGATGGGTGGCTAGAATAACCATAGAAACATTTTTCTTCCCTGCCTGCTTTACACAGAGCCAATCAAAGCTATCCAAAAGGAAGCTTTAGGAATCAAGGAAAGGAATGAACCTCTGTCACCGGAGCTGTCCCTGAGGTGAACCTCTGAAGGAAGCACTCAAATTCTCTCAGGGAAAGCTGAGAAATCCATCAGCCCAAGTTACTCACATAATTCCGTAAGAATTCTAGTTTGTACTGCAAAAGGAAACATAAAAATTAGTTATCTGCTGCTGGCACCTACCAACAGGGTCACTTGTGGAAGAGAAACAGAAAAAACATCACATTTTTGTGGAGGAGACAGAGCTGAACAGTTTGGTGCTCATCAAGGCACAGAAATGTCTCCACAAAACAGATATCTTTCAAATTTCTGATGAAAAATGGTAACACCTACAACTCTGACATGTCTGTAAGATTAGGAATCAGATGGGCAGTTCTCAGGATCTTTGCTTTGAATTTGGGTAATTTTAGCACTTTTCCAGACCATTCTACGTCTCCCTGCAGGTAGGTCGCTTTTCAGAGCTGTTTAGGAGACAGAATTAATGAACAAAGCTCTAACACCTACATTTTTCTTCTTGACTGGAAACACTTTCAAACCAATACTAAAGGCTACTGCATATCTTCAAGCGAAAGGAGATGAGCAGAGAGCCTAATGCTAGGCACAGGCAGCTCTGCTCTGAGAAGCCATCATGTCATTTGGGCTAAGGAGGTACTGCAAAACGAAACACATCCAATTAACGCAAACATAAAAAAACCCAAACCTCAGAGCCCTGTCTCATTTGCAGAACAAGTATCAGCCAGCATGAACAGCAGCGATGGGTTTATCCTCCTTCTTCACTGCTTCTCTGAAGTGCAGAGAATGTGTCCCCAGGGGCCTCACTCAGCACAGTAAGTATGAAAACGTCGATATGAACCAAGGTAGCAGCCCCTTCTGGCTGGCCTGTAGCCAGCCTTACAGAAGTAATACGCAGCAGGCAATTTCATACGTTGCTCTCCATACATCTTTAAATTTTAATCCCTTTGTAGCCAGCACGTCACATGGGCACTGTCCTGGAGCATAAGAAGACTGTTAGATGTGCCATCTACATGCTGTAGTTCCATCCTTAACAGTGGGGAAGAAGAACCATCCCCCAGTACTCCTCAAGAGTCAACCAGCAGATCACAATGCTCCTTTCTCACCTCAGGGATGCTCCTGGTCCCTCTTCATGGGGTGGACAAAACAAGAGCTTGCTCCAAACACCAGCACATGGGGGCAGTGGCAGCCCGGGAGTTTCAGGCTCCACTCTCCTTACCTGCCCTGCCTCAGCTGGCAGCCCCAGAGTGTACAACCAGGTGGCTACACCCTTCTCCACCACAGCCATCGCACACTTGGTCACAGTCCTCACCAAGCTTCTGGGTTTGGAACAGCAGCAGCGGTCAGAGCCAGCCAGGAGGCATCGAGGCTGCTGACTCCCTGTCACCACTCTCCCCAAAAACCAAGTGTATACCTCTGCCTTCTCCCCATCCTTTGTCTCTATATTTCCCCCCACATCCAATAAAGGATGAAGATTCTCCTTAGCCCCCTCTTTGGCTGCTTATGCATTTACAGAAACATTTTTACTGCCTTTTATGGTAGCGGCCGGACTAAATTCTGGTTGGTCTTTGGTCTTTCTAATTTTCTCTCTGCACACCCTCACAACATCCTTGTAGTCTTCCTGAATGGCCTGCCCCCTCTTCCAAAGGTGATACATTCTCTTTATTTCCTGAGTTTCAGACTAAGCTCTCTGTTCAGCCAGGCTGTCTTCTTCCCCATCAGCTCATCTTTCAGCACATGGGGATGGCCTGCTTCTGCACCTTTATGATATCCTCTTGAAGAATGTCCAGCCTTCCTGGACTCCTCTGCCCTTCAGGACTGCCTCTCGAGGGACTCTGTGAGTTTCCTAAACAAGTCGAAGTCTGACCTCCCTAAGTCCAAGATGGCAGTTCTGCTGAACTGCCTCCTTACTGCTCTGAGAATCAAAAACTCTCTCATTTTGCGATGGCTATGCCCAAGACAGCCTCCAACCACCACATGACCCACAAGTCCTTCTCCGTTCACAAATAACAGGTCCTGCAGGTGCCTTCCCTAGTTGGCTCACTCACCAGCTGTCTCAAGAAATTCTTACACACACTCCAGGAAACTCCTAGTCTGTTTCCTCTCTGCTGTATTGTATTTCCAGCAGAGATCTGGTAAGAGAAACTGTTCCCAATCCAAGAAAGCCACCAGCAGGGCTTCGCGTGTCCTCACCAGACAGAGCTCCACAGCTCCCTAAGCAACTGGGGAAAATGATCAAGAGCTGCTGGCACTAATACTGCAGGGGCTGAGCTCACCAGGCAGAGCTGCAGGCACTGAGCGCCCAGCCCAGCACCTGCTCAGGTGAGGCCACACCTCACCATCACATCCACCCCTAATCCCACCCCACAATTTCCCCTGCTGTCCCTGAGGGCATCCACCTGCACAGAGCAACCTTCATGGGGTACTTACTGTCCAAGAGGCCCCTCTGGTCTCCAAGGTCTACCCCATGTCAAGGGAACAGTCATCGCTCTCTGCCAGGTACACACATCATTTGTTCAACCTCCCCTTAAGCCCAAACACAGGGTTAACAACCCCTTAGACCCGTAACACACGGTTGTAGGACCACTCACTGTCAGAAGACAATGAGGAACCCTGGTGGCCAGTTTCTACTTCGAGCTAATTCCATGCACCATGTGGAATATCAGCTGAAAAAATCCTTCATCAAGCAGAAGGCGCAAGATTCTTCACAGGACTCCCCAAGTCATGCCTTTTCTGCAGTCAGAGGGAGACTGGCACACCACACATGCCAGTCTTCTGTCTCCTCCAGAACTTAGTATTTTGATTCCAGCTGCATTCTCACATCTTTACTTGTACAGTTTCTATCCCAAGACCCACTAAATTCTGGGTCCTCTTTATCAGCTGTCCTGTTTCTCACCAAGCTGGCTATGTCCACCTCCAGGAGGAGGGAAACCCAAGATCCCAGTAACTAACAGCATCATTTCTATTCCCGTGCTCTGGGCAGGGCATCACTAGGCAGCATCTACCAGTTCCTGGATATCATGGAAATACAGGGGTGCTCTGCTCACTGTTCCCCCTTGGTTCCCTGTCTTCCAGGTTTTAGCCTGTTAGTCTGTTATCTTTTCTTACTGTTTTCTTCTTCCCACCCCCCACTCCTCAGTGACTGGGTTTTTTCCTCTCTGGTTTCTTTTCTTCATTCTCTTCTTCTTTTAGGAAGTGGTGGGGAAGGAGGTATTTAGTATTTGTTTGGGATGGGTATCAGCTTGTCCCTAAAGTGGGAGTGGATGTGTAAGAAAGAGTATTCAAATAGGGGGAACAGCAGTGATATTTTCCCAGAATACTTGTCTTAACCTGTCACAATTTACACCTCAAGTAGTTCTCAAGACAGACATTGCTTCTGTATTTAGTCATCTTTAAAGGATTCATTTGTTCACTTCCAAAACAAAAAAAAAAAGCCTTTTAGTATCTGTAGCATCCTATGTCAAGTACTTCCACAACTGAATTCTGTTACATGAGAAAGTGCTGACTTTTATTTGTTTGAAACTTGCCACTTGCTAGTTTCATTCGGTGTTTAGATTCTGTTTTGAAATCGACAAAGAAATAGTCTTCCCTCACCATTTTCTCCATGCTGTTCCTATCCCAGAGAAAGTTCATGATTTTATAGATATGTCATATCCTTAACCATCTCATTTCCATACTTGAGAAATCCCTGTCTATTCAAACGGCTCTTTTCATATTAACCACACGATACCTTTGATTGTCTTTGCTGCCTTTTTCTGAATCTTTTCCAGTTTGATTATGACCTTTCTGAAATGGGAATAGACCATTAGGGACAACACATTATATTCAAAGTAAGGGCACCGTATGAATATATGCATAGTATAATGCTGTTTCTCATTTTATTCTCTCGTTCTTTTCCTAATTGCTAACATTTGATTGGCATTTTTAGTGGTACTAAGCATTAAGCCACACATTATGACCCTAAGATCTCGTTCCTGCATGGTAATAGTAAACTCAGAACCTCCATCATTGCAAATGTAACACTAGAATTGCTTTGCCTGTGTGCATCATTTTACATTTATCCACATCAAATTTCACCCATAATTTATGCCATTCGATATTGTGAAATCAAATGACCTAGTAATTCAATATTGTAAAATACTTCTTCAAATCATCGCATGCAGTTTTTTGCCTGCTCCCCCAAATGATTATTGTTATTATCATACTTTGTTACCTCATTATGTACCCCTCCCCCTTTTTCATATCATTTATGGATATGCACAAATCTGAAAAAATATCCCTGTGAAAAATTGACGTTTCATGCTAATCCTTGTTTCCTATCTTTACCCTTAAGCTACTTAAGGAACTTCTCTGATTCAACAGCAGATTCATGTCTTTTAACAGCCTGGAGTGAGTGACCTTTACAAATGTGCTTTGCAAATCCAAGTGGACTATTGCCACCGGACCTCCTTTGTCAATATTGCTTGTTGACCCCTTCTAAATTATGATATCCTTATAAATTGTGATATCCACTAACAACAGTAGGATTAACTCTTTCTCAGTACATCTTATCTGTCCATGCATGCACTAATTCTGTTCTTCAGAGTAATGTTTATTAGCTTGCCTCCTAGGCATATCTTGTTTACTAGCTTATAGCTTTCCAGACCTCAAAATCATTTTAAAAAGTGGCATCACATTATCTACCTTCCAATCTTCTTGTACCAAAGTAATTGGAAAGCATCACAGATAACAATCTGCACTTCGGCTCTTTCAGCCTCAAACTTCTCCAGAAGTCTTGCATGAATCCCATCTGACCACTTTTTCTTCTATCTGCTCTACAGCCTCACTGAGGCTTTGATTTGAAGCTGATCTGATGCAGCTCCAACACAGAAAAGTTCCACAGGATAAAATTCCACAACTTCTTCCACAATGAACAGACACAAAATTGTTGGGTTTTTGAGGCTGGGGGCAGAGGGTGGTGATGTTCTGCTACCGTCTTAATCTCTGAGTCACCTGAAGCCTCTTTAGTAGTAACATCTTGCACTAAGTCCTAACCAATGCAAAAGGTGAGTTATTTGCCTTTTACAGGCTCTTTGAATAGCTCCTGAAGTAAACATTTAATCTGCAGCCTGTCGAGTTTCCTGCCTTCACAGCCTCTTTGATCTTCCTCTGGCTGTCACAGCTTTCTGTCACCGTCCTGGCCAGTGAATGTAAATGGCCAGTAGTATAAACCCTAAAATTCTTTTTCCCATGTGAAATGTCAATCCACATGCTCACCCTCTGGGTCACCAAACTATTTTCTCCAGCACACTTTAGAAATTTTGAACCGAAACTTTCCCCATGAGCCATGTCTGATCAGCATCTGCAAATACAACCACATTCATTCTAGGATAAAAAAATTACGTTTAATTTAAAAGTCTCGTATACTCCTGGACTTGGGAATGTGAAGCTTAAACTCACAGAGAAACATTCTGATAATCTATTCTGACCTCCTCAAAATAAGAGAGGCTAAAGGTATTCCCTTTGTTAATTATACTTTCTGTTGCTGTGCTTGAACTAGAGCATTTTTTTAGATCTTGATTTTATTGTGTTCATGTGACAGAGAGCTCAGTACAACTCTTAGTAAATTATCCAAATAGTTCAGTATTTTTACTGTTTGATTTTTGCCTCATTTCCAATCTGAATGTATCTGCCATCCTTCTACCACATCTTAACAGTTTTCTACTAGGCTGAAGAGTCAGGTGACTTCGAGGTGGTTTTTTTCTTCTGTCAAACACTTAAAGACTGTCATCAAGTCACTTCTGTAAGTTTTTATTCATGGTTCTTTGTTTATTTTCTTGTCATTCTTCAGTTTTGCAGTATTTCTCAAAGTGATAATAATAGAATTTGACAAAGTAGATGAAAAATAACTTTTTTTACAAGTGCCAAATGCAGAGGAAAATATGCTTTTCTCTCCTCCTATTCAATATTCAAGATCAAAGAACCACATCAGCTTCCTTGGCTGCAGCATCTCAGTAGTAGCTGCTGATCTGATTACGAGTTCCAATATCTATAAGCTTATTTAGTGTGACTGCTTTCTAACATGGAGTTCTGGTCCTGTAAACACTGTTCACATCCTGCCATTAGATACATGAACTCATATTTGTTTAGATTGAAACACACACTGTCAGTACTCAAAATGAATCAAACTGTTCTGCATCAGTGATTTATCACTTTCATCTGTTACTTTCATTTTTAGCAGTTCTTCCAGTCCTTCCAGATACTACCAAGTTTATCAGTATTTTCGATCTCCCTCAGGATTTTGAGCAGTATGTTAAAATCACATGGTACTTGGCAAAATTAGAGCCACAAGTTTTTCAACAATGATTTTTTTCTTGTTACTATTTTGCCATCTATTGAATTTAGCTGCACTTAAAATGTACTGTATTCATATATTACTAGTCAAAGAATCACGTGGTGCTAAGCTGATTGCTAACTGATTAGAGGTTTTATCTTTTACCAGTCTCATATTTTACCTCTATTACCACAATTGTATGTAAAGGTACTTCTATCAGAGAAGTACTTGGCTGCAGGGAGTCTCGTAAAGTCATGAAATGAAGTCAGCTTTACAGGCTCTGTTTTGTATAAGCCCATTCTCACCAGTACATTGTCCTTCTAATATTTTATTGGAAATTTTAACAAATTCATACATAGGTCATCTCACAAAACCTTTAAAGTTGTGCTAACACTCCAGCTTTTCACTTGAGACCTTCCTCACTATCTCAAGACTTTATAAAATAAAGCTCTGACTTTTTATCCAAGTGCTTAAAAACTCATGAGTGTCAATTATCTTGAATTGGTCTAAATTTTAGACTTGGGAATCAGTCTAAAATCACAGTTGTTTGCTGTTGGAGAGCATAACCTTATAAAAAGAGCTGAAAACTATTTTTCCTACTTCCCCCCAAGAAAGCAGGCCTAAAATATTTTATTGATTAGTTCACTATTTCTGCTTCAATACACATCAGTCTATAGAATTAGGACTCCCGCCTCTATCATGCCGATGAATTCATTACTTCCATTTTTTCATCAGCTCCTTAGTAATTTCTCTCATAATTCTTTCAATATTACTGTCCATAAGAGTTCACAAAGTCAGTATGCTCCTCCTCAGTTCTCTTCCTCAAATCACATCTGCTGCATTGTACACACACACACAGAAGTCTTAGGTCAATCAGCAACATGCCAGAGACAGTTTTCTGTTACTAACGACTGCTTTTGACACACACTTACCTTGCACACGTTTTTTAAGGACTGTCTCCTTATAAAGCCAGGCTTATGCAGTCATGCTCTTTGCTAGCCTCTCCCCACCACAACTTCGAAACCACTCACCTGTATTTCAGAAACCCTGATGAGAGAGGGAGGTCTCAGAGATCACCTCTTTGTACACCCTTCAGGACAACTGGCTGCGAGGTCTGGGAGATGGTCTCTGTTCAGAATCTTACTGGCAGAAACAAGTTCTTATCCCTGAGCTCTTTACTTGAGTTTCTAAAAGCGATCATATCGAGAATTTCTCCAAAGAGGAAAAGCCAGACTGGGAAGAAATACAAGTAGTGAAGTGAGACCAACCACAAAGCAGTCTGACCTGGAAGGAAAGGTGTCCCTTTGTCCCTCTGTTCTGTTTGTCTCTATCCCAAGTAAGAGAGGAACAAGATACCCAGATGCCCCTTTTCATGTATTCCCACTCTTTTACTCACACCACCTACAGTTTCTACATGGAGTTCTGTGCTCCTTCCCCTTCCACCTGTGTGCATGCAACTAAATGAAAATATCCCTACTTTCACGACTCGGTTTCCTTCTGCATTACCATGTCCTTTGTGAGGCTTCTCCCTCTCTTTATGTCTTTTCACTGACTCACTCAGATGTTGAAAGTGAAGGAGGGAGGAACTGGACACCTTGATATATACTTGATATGTGTGAGGTATGTATGCAGAGTGGATGTCTCACTTTTTCACACCCCAAGTGTGCAGACCACACTTGCCGTTCCAGATCTCACTTCACACACCTACAGACCTGTGGGGGGCATAAGCAAGGAGAAAAATGCAGGGGATGTTCACTGCTTGCTCCAGCTGCTTTACCCCTCTCCTGTCAGCCTCCTACCCTGCTCCCACTCTGCTGAATCTAAAGTGGCTGGATTAGGAGTGGGTGGTCCTTGGCTCCATCTCTCCTGCTCTGGGTGCTATGAGCCACTCATTTATCCTTAGCATGGAACATCCAGCAGGAAAGCAACACAGGAAATACATACTCCTGCCTCTGATGGGACACTGACCATTCCTTGCAAAGGGGAGCCCAGCAAGCCAGGTACCTGGCTGTGGCACATCACATCTGACCCAGGGACTGAAAAATCAAGAGCACTGCCTTTTCCAGTCTGCACAGTCAGTGATGATACTCGGCACACGAGCCTAGCTGTCACTTGGGCTGTTTCTTGCAAAACTGCCAGACCAGAAACACATGGAGAGGACTTCAGCTGACAGCTGGGGTTATCCTGGTGAGGAATTCTGTGACACATGGCACTCCCAGGAGTTAAAGGAAAGTGGTGATGGGGGAAACAGGAGTGGACTAATGACATGTAGAAGACCTGGGGTCCTCTGGCAGAGCAAGACTAAAGCAGTGGGTCCAGCCTGACTCATGGAGGCAACCACTCCAGGCTTTAGACCCTAAGCACAGGATCACAGGATAACTGGGTTGGAAGGTGCCTCCTGAGGTGCAAACTCCTGTTCAAAGCAAAGTCAGCTATGAGGTTAGACCAGATTACTCAGTGCTTTATCCAGCCTGGTCTTGAAAACCTCAAAGAACTGATACTGAACAACCTCTCTGGAAAACCCCTTACAGTGCTTGACACTTTTCACAGCCAAAAAGTTTTTCCTGACACCCAGTGCGAGCCACTCTAGTTTCTCTTCTCCCACACTCCAAAGGTACTATTAGTTTTTAATGTCTTGGAATATTTTCCCACCATTTTACATCACATTCACAAAACATGCTTGCTGCAGGCTTATGTGCAAAGACATGAGAGAAATCAGAGAAATCACTGGAAAAAGAGAGAGCAATCTTGAGCTTAACAGGCTTGAGCTTTCTATGAATTTAAATCCATTCAAGGAATTAAGAGAAACCTTGCCACACTAATCAGAACAGCCAGTGTTAGGAGACGTCTAAGCTTTAGTCAAAGGTACACTTGCAATGCATTCAG
The DNA here is from genome assembly GCA_013397115.1 of Edolisoma coerulescens. NCBI lineage: Eukaryota > Metazoa > Chordata > Aves > Passeriformes > Campephagidae > Edolisoma > Edolisoma coerulescens. The sequence goes on along the minus strand of VWZW01006985.1, from coordinate 50,526 downwards.
ACACCTGTGCAGACCTGAAACCCTAAAATTGGCTAACTTGTTTACTGACAACAATCAAGCTGATCTTTGCCATTTAGTTGGTTGGTACTCAAATATCTGCAAGTTCCTAGCTGGATTTTACAGCCTTACCTGTCCAGCAACCTCAGCGAAAATTCTCCTATACATTCCCTGAAACTGAGACCCAGCTATGATGAGAGTTGCTAGGCAGCTCTCTAGGAACTATGATGGGATATCACCAATACACAGACCTGACTTGTAGCCATTACCAGAGGAAGAAGCCTCCAGTTCTCATTGTGTAATTGCTACCATGCCATGTTACACAAAGCACACGTGTGACACTGAGATGTGACTGTGTTCAGCTGTGGAGAAGGTGACTGGATATCGGGTTAGCCTCTTAAGATCACTTTTCAGCTTTTTTCATACCTTAGGAAATCATAATGTGATCACTGCCATTCTGGTGTCCTCTATAAATTTTAAAGATGCTCTATGACCCTATTTCAAGTTATCACATATGGAGCTTCTCTGTCATGACCCTCTCAATTACTTTTCCTCAGGGAGAAATAACCAGACAACTCATATTTAGGAAAGAAAATGTAAAGTTGCACATCACTAAACATGTGCAAACTATGACATCTAACTAGATCATAGTAAAACATCCCTGCGGGAGATAAAGAAATCATGTGGCTTGCTTAAAATTGGAATGGAAAAAGGCCTGGAGCAAGCTCAGGGCACAATCCTGCACTGGCCCTTGTGTGGTGAATAAACTAAATGTGACTGATTATGAGCTTTATATTACTAATTAAAACCTCTCGAATTCTGAGTTCAAAATCTGCTCCATGCAAATTCCAAGGTAAAACCAATACAAGCATAGCACTCCTTTCTCTAGGACCTACCTGGTCTTGGAAAGGCAATACAGAGCCTGTATGCTGAACGAATTCTGCAAAAATCTAACCAGATACACTTGGAAGAGAGAACACAAAGCTCCCCTCATGCTAGGGTGTTAGCTTCCTAGAGCTCAGACCTAGTACTTCAAAGCACTGATTTCCCAAAATACGTCTGAAGAATCCTCTCAATAACTCCAGGAAGGCTGGAGCCAAAAATCTAGGCTGCCAGGTAAGAATTGCTCTGAACAAAATTCCTTAGGTAGAGGAGTCCAAATAGAACTCAAGGATCCCACCTTCACTAAATCCAGCCTCAGGGACTGAGAAAAGAATAAGCCCCTTCTAGTGTAAAAGTTTCACACGAAGCAGGCTTCAGGCACTATTACTACATTCATATCTGACTCCCACAGAAGAATCATAGTTGTGCAATCCCCCTGAGCACAAGCATTTATAACACGAGGGCAAGAAAAATTCCTCAGTTAACTCTACAAATAGGTCCCTAAAGTCCACTATGCTATCACCATCAAGAATGAACGTATATCACACCAATCAAAAATCACTATCATATGAGAAGTCGAATATCTGTACCATTAAGGTCTGTATTGAATGACTGCAATTTGCAGAGAAAGTGAATTTTCAGCTATCATTATCCCATTGACATTTTAATGTATAGATGCTATTTTGTATTTTCATCAATGCCCACGTAACTGTATGACATTTATAAATATATATATATAAACATAAATATAATCTCATATGAGAATGACACTTGCAACAGCTCAGTTATACAAGAGGGTTTTTTGCAACACAGATTCAAAGTCACAAATCATAAAAACGCTGCCAAGCACAGGAACAAACACCTGTAGTTTGTATGACAGCTTAACCACATTTTGGAGTGGAGAGTGGATGTTACTAAATGCATGTTTGTTCTTTATTTCAACAGCGTTGTGGGAAGACAGACCAAGAATTAACGCTGCCAGTTCCGACACACATCGATAAAAGGCATATCGATAATTACCAAGCTAACAGGATAATAATGTCCTCGGCAGTGTGAGTGTGTGGAGGATACCACACAGGAGATGGAGGCAATACATGTCCAGGTATGCTATAGAGACAGTGATCCAGGTGAGCTTGAAGAATCTCAAGGGAAATATTGCAGTGATCTTTGCCATGTGGACATTGCAGAAGATGTAAGAGATTTCTCTAGGTCATGAGGATATTCGAGACTGCTAAGAGACATAGGCTAGATACAGGAATCAATTGCGAAGTAGAAACTGGATTCTGTAGTTTAAAGTTTGCTGCTGCTGGAGTAGATGGTTCCCTGCAAGTGCTCACAAAGGGCTTTCCCACTGAGACAAGAAGTGTCACAGCACCAGGCTTTGACACAGTCCCTCAGATTTACTCTGGGGTGACACAGTCCCTCCACCTGGGGCGGTGGTGCAATTCTGATGTCCTCAGAGGTCTCCTTTTTCCACAGATGCCCATGTGCTCTTCGGAGAGACACAGTGGACCAGCTTGGGAGAGAGACATACTGCCAAACGAACTCTGTTTTGATCTCAGAGATTCTTTTGGCATATTGAATGATATACCCCATGTAACTGATAGCTGTACCTGTGGTTTGCACAGAAAAAAAAATTCCTGAAGGGAAGAAAGTGTGCTCAGAATGCTGTGTTTACTTGTAGACACCTGTGCTTAAAGATCAAGGGACCTCTTGGTATCTGCATGTGTGTAGGAGGGGAGAGCTGGGTTACATAGCCTGAAGGCTTGGGATCCTTTGGTTAAAAATGTGCATGGCGTGGCCCAGTGGAAGGATGCGATCCCTCCCCGTGTCCCCTCGCAATGGCTCTGCGAGAGGGAAGGGATTCAGTTTTGTTTGCTCTTCTCCATTGAAGTCTACGCAGGGGGAACGGGGAGAGAAGAAGACGTGCAGATCATGCAATGTTATGTATCCTCGGATAACAAGAAACCCTTACCGAGCCGCCGGCCGCCTGATCCCGCTTCGGGAGGCACGGCACGGCACGGCACGGCACGGCACGCCCCGCACCCACCCCCTTCTCCGGAGGCGCCGCACTGACCCACATGTTCCGCGACCTTTCGTCATGGGTGACACGGGCAGACGACCCCCGGCCCCGAGCACGTCCCGCCGCCCCGCCGCCAGCACCTAGGCCGGCGGCTCCGGCGAGCCCCGCACGCCGCGGGAGACCGAGGCGGGGGAGGGTCGCACGC
>VWZW01006985.1:35893-46527 GCA_013397115.1 Edolisoma coerulescens | reverse complement strand
GGCCCCAGCAGCGATCCGGCGGGAGGACGGTGGTTCCTCCCCGTCCGATCTCCCCCCGGGGCGGGCTGCGGGGCTCCGGGCCGCGGGGCTCAGGCGTGCGGCGCCGCCCGGGCTCTGCCCCTGGCCCCGCGTAACCGTGAAGGAAGCGAGCCCAGCCCTGAGGATGATCGCTGAGGCCTCTCCCACGTCCTCCCCGCTAACATGGCAGTGAGGAGGGATCTCTGCAGATGGAGAAGGTGTGGTTAGGTCAGCTCCCTTCACAGCCCAAATTTTTCTCACCTGATGGCACCAGCAACAGGCACTGTCCTCCTGGCCCGCCTCCCCAGCACCACGGACTCTCCCCAGTCTGCTCCTTCCACCTCCACTCTCTGAAATGCTTAATTTCTCCCTGGCCCTTTGTGCTTCCTTCACCCAAAAAGCCTCTTTGATCTCGCCAGCATCCTTCCACCCATCTCTAGTAATGGCAAATTGAATTTTGCTGATCCCATATGAGCCATTTTGATCTCATCCTCGTGCCTGGAAAATTCAGTTTTTGTCAGCATTGCTGAGAAGTCACTCAAGACAGCTGATCAGTCTTCATTAACAGCAGTACCAAAGAATAGGTAAGTTCATTCACTTTTCCATTCACAACTTACAGTCAGCCTAAGGAAGGAAAAAAAAAAATAAAGAAAAAAGGACTTCAGACAGAACATATTTTGCCTGACCCTGTGAAACAATAAGCAGGAAGTCTACTCAGATAAAGTCAATTTACAGAATAAAATTACACAGGAAAGACAAAGGCAGAAAAAAACCCCAAAACACTGTCTGAATATATGCAGCTATTTTATCTTTTTCCTTCTTCATGATATTGAAGGTATTACTATGTATGGTGAACATGACACTGCTGAAGTGCAAGAGATCATAGTCTCCTCCTCTCTGGTGCCTGAGGCCAGTCTGCTCTGGTGCTACAATGCTTATCACTGGGTACAATGCATTAGATCTCTGCTGAGGATGAAGTTTTTCCACAGTTAGAATTCTTTCCCTATTTCACTCCTTCCACCTCCCCCATATATTTCCAAACCTATCAGTTTTCATCTCGTTTTTCTGAATGGCTTACTAAAGATACTTTTCCCGATGTGTCTACAGTCTTCTAACCTAGGTTGTAAAAATACTGGGAAACATTATAGGTCTTGCAGTATGTTAACCAGAGGTGTTTCACCATCTCTAAAAAGCAGATCTCCAGGGCTAAAAATGCAAGGAAAAAGGGAAACAAAAGCAGATTGCAATGGGAAGAGTGGTATATTAAGACACAAGTCCTGTTTGGGGTAGATGTTTTGTAAGTTAGTGGCTGCCCAGCCAACTGTTGTCATCCACAGTCTCCTGTGGACTGATCGATCCGGACAGCTGTCCTCAGCGGTTTCACCAAACCCCACCAAACAGCACTTGCACCTCACCCTGGCCAGAGAAGATGTATTACTGACACAGCTGTGGGCAATTTCTTTTCCTCTGTTCAGAGAGTCTGGTTTCATTTTAATCCCCTTCTCCCTCTCACCCACCCACCCAATCTAAATCTGTTCCTCTGTGAACCTTCTTTCTGCACTGAGTGAACTCTGCTGTGGTTTTCTTTTCAGTGAAGATTTCAGACAAGTCACATTGACTCTTCTTACTTTATTCCCCCTGAGCTTGTCTATCACTTTATCTCAAGCTCAAAGTCGTATCCCAAGTCCTAGCAAATGCACATTTGGCTTTTCCTTTCATTAAGCTACAATATCATCTACATCAACCTGCTCTGACTTCTGCCTGTGATTCCACAGGCAAGTGAGCAAGTCGTAGCACTTACCCTGCCTGAAAAGCTGCTTTCCAGTTCTTCATGGGTTTTTCTTCTGCTGCTTTAGTGAGGTGGTAGTTTACATAGGACCTGGCAAGCACTCATGCTGCTGCCACACATGCACAGCAGAAAAAAAGAACTGGAAAGAAGGATTATACCCAAGTGTCCATTCATTCACTCCACAGAACTATTGGTCTGTCTTGTGGCTGTCTCACATGTCCTGATGGCACCAGCTCCCTCATTTTTTTAATTTGAAATCAATATCACTTAGCTGCTGGAAGCAATACCTGTCTTGGCACCTACAGCCATGCTTCATCTGTCATTTTTAATGTAGTCAGTTTAATGAAAGGATAGACTTTTCACCATCTTTTGGTTCTTAATCACACCTTTATTTATTATGTTTACATAATATTATGTGTTATTTATATTTACATAAATCTCCATATTTAAAGTAAATTTCATTCTCATTAGAAGTTGAGAGGATTTTGTTAAGACAGCTTTCACCCAGTTGCTCAGCTCTTCTGTACAGTAGGTTCTATGCAACAGGGAATTCATCGTCAGTAGACAGTTTCTAGTTTTATCAAGCCAATAACAAACTTTCTAAAATCAGTTAAAATATCATATAGTACCATAAGAAAAGTAAGTATTTTACATTTTGAAGAAATACATGGTTTAATGAGAATATGATTTCATAAGAATTATCTCATAGGACGGAAGTGACAGGACTAAATCTCTGAACAAGGGACTGAAACACAGCATAAATCTAACTGTCCCCCACACTTTCTGTCCTTGCTCTTCCTGAGCAACAGTATTCCCATGGCTGCTGCAAGGAACTGGAGGTAAATGACAGAACATAAACGGTTTTGTTTTCTTTGAAATACACTTTCTGACAGGCTCTGGATATTTTCTCTGAGCATTGTGGGTACTTTCTTAAACAATGAGGCACAATTTCATGTAGGAAATTGTGTACAAGATATGTTGGATAAGTGCTGATTTAAATGCTAGTCTGAAAGATCTTCGTAAATATAAGTTTTCGTACAGGTTTGGGAGAGGGAGGTATTGAAATAACTAGAGAGAAACATGGATAGATCTTTTACATAGCTGGGTATCTCAGAAGGAAGGAGCAGTAGGAAACAGCCCCTTGCAACCTCCTGATCTATCTGTATGATGGATGAAATTATGTGCCCTTCTGTTTATTGCAGAGCTCTAAACCTCCCCTTCCACAGCCCCTGTTGTGAGGGGCGTGCTGGCAAAAGGGAAGGAATGTTTGACCTGTTGTGTTCTGTAGGTCACTGCCATTAGCAACTTCAGTTTGCAAAACAGAGCTTCAGTGCTGCCCAAACTAGGTCAAGGATGCTGCTGGAGGAAGTGCAACGTAAGGATCCCTTGACTCTTTTCATCCTCCATTTCTGCAGTTCTGCCATGAATGCAGCAGAGAAATTGAGATGCCATAACCAAAAAGCATGTGCTCCTAGGCGAGGGCCACCTCTTTCTGGGGTTGTATGCCAAGGTGAATTGGGAACAGAGACAAGGATCCAATGGTCTCTTCCCCCCATGCCCTGCACACAGACAGAGTGGTCACTGTAAGTCTGGGCAGGGATGGGTGGGGAGGAAAACATAATTCCAGCAAAGCTAAAGATAGTCACCTTGTGACTGATTGAGTCATTAGCCTGATAGAGGGGCTGATAACAGCACAGAGCAAAGCAGTTTTAGAACTAGTCTAGTCCTTAACAACTTGTTCTAAACCCACCCTGAGGCTTCCACCATAACCCTGAAGACCAGCATATGCTGTAAATTGTTAACTGTTTGTTTGTGTTTTAAGAGACAGCTGTTCAACAGTGTTGATCTTTTCTATAAGCCATTGATTAATCTGTTAAACCTGTTTTACCAGATGTTCCCTATATCTCTATATAAATATAAAGATCTTATAAATTATAAATACTGGAACAGCATCTTCCAAAGAAACGCTGCTTATAAAATACAAAGCTATTGTCACTGTCTTACCTGCTGAGTAAATTTATTCTTTTCATCAATTAATTATCACGGATGCAGATGATTTCACAGTAGGTAATGTGCCCCTGTCATCTTCCTTAGCTACCACTAAAACCAGCTAAAATGAAAAAAACCCCCACAATATAAATTTTGTCAACTAATGTCCCACTTTCAAGTAAACATCACCAAGCACCAAATAATGCAAAATGTCTTCCTTTTGTCTATTCCTGTCCTCAGAGGTGTCATTGGCAACCATGTCCATCCTCCCGTGAAAAGACTGAAAAATGCATGTCTACCTTCTCCTTTTCCAATCTGTTTTAAAATCCTTATGTAATATCTTGTGACCAGCTACTATCACAGAAGGACATGGAGAAACTTCCTACATGCTTCTTGCAAGATGTGTCTTCAGCTGTGGAAAATATGCAGAGGCCTATGAAGTTCACGAGTAGGAGATGTTTACAAAAATAGTATCTGTATCAGATCTATAGAGGCAGGAATCATCCTCCAGGGACTGTTGCTCCAATATGCTTCACTCCTGGCCTCCTGCCACTGGCAGTTTGGATTCCCCAGTAAAAGCTACTTCTGGCAGAGATCTCAGTAATTGCTTCATAGAAGTAATGTAGTAGATGCCATAAGAGTTAATTCTACATCAAGCTGTATTAGCTACTGATAGGATTTTCATGTGGACCGAAAAGGAAATGAGATAGCAAAATGACTCATGCAGTTCTTCTTTCTTCAGAGCTCCTTTGCTGCAGAAGACAAACAGAAAGGTTTTTTATGAGGTTTTAAAGAATGAAAAAAAGCAGTGCCAATGTAGTTCAGATCCTGAAAGTGCTGTAACTTATCTCACATAAGTGAAAGGCTGGGTCCTTTCACGCTGAGAAAATATTTGAGTTTGTGTGAATCAACCGAAGGGACAACAGGTGGAGAGAGGTAGGATGTGTTTGCATTGCATATTGTGAAATAAGCTCATGCTTACCTACACTCACACCCCAGCAAACTCGATCTTGTTCTGCCTGCACCCAGAGACCATAAAAAACTTCAGGGGAGCATATTAGTTCAGTGCTGAGATAGAACTAATCAATCCACACCCTCAATAGTGCATTTATCAAAAAATCTTCCTGGGTATTTTGTCCCATATTCCTGAAGGGATGTAATGGTGAGCGCCAAAATATTTTCTCCTCTTCATGGTGAATTCTCAAATTGGCCTGTGTTGCCATAGTAGAGACATGCTTGGGATATCCTGGCATCATCTATTGGAAATTGTGCATTTGACAGTGTCCCAAATTAAGGACAATCTTACTCAGAGGAATTAAATACTTTGATGTTAAGCCAGATACCTTAAAAACACACTTATTTCAACACAAGTTGAAATTTTAAAAAATATTTCTGAAACAAATTAGAATTGCTACAGTGGGGAGGTATGTCTTCTCAACACGTGTCGCCCAGGCAAGCAGTGGGCCAGCTGTAATCTAACAACAGACAGGACTCACATGCATGCTTTGCTGCAAGAGCCCTGTTGTGTGATCTCACTTAATTTAGCAGTATTTTATTAAAAATGCAATCAGCTTTGTGTGTAACACCTGAGTTTGAAGTATTGGTACACAAATAAATGTTCAATACTTGGTGTTCACCATTCTTTCCTCACCTTACCTTGATATTTGCCTTCCATTCGTTTTTCTTAAGAATTTGTAGCTTCATGGTTTTTCAGAACAACAATACTGGTTTGCAGGTTTTTAGCAAGCGTAATATTCTCTCAGCATCTTCATCCATGTTTGGTTTTTATCCAGAGCCATGCAGAAGTGTCATGCTGAGTTCTAGATACATTAAGATCTCATTTTTGTACAGTTCCCATTTCAAGACTTTATAGAGGACACAGGAAAGGAATTTACCATCTGGAGGTGCTGTGGTGCAGCTTGCTCTGGTAGCATCTCCCCCATGCCTTTGTAGCACACTGACCTACTGCATGTGACCATGCATCACCTGCCACTCGAGCAGGAGACCCGGCACTCTCTGGAACTGCAGCTCAGCACCAAAGAATTAGCAAGTCTAGGCTGCTTCATCTGTCACAAACCTCACCCACTCAGCAACACCATTCTGGCAAGTATCTTTCATAAATCCATTCTGCATCCTCATATGTCCTTTCCTTGTGTCTGAGCCAGCTAAATGCCTGCTCACACAGAGTGAGACTGGAGGTAGGCTGGGCCATGCTTTGAAATTCCAGTTTCTTCTGCTGTGGCCTGGGGCTTTTCCAGCAGCAAGTGAAATGGGAAGATCAGTGAGTTCAGATAAGGCACTCTTTCCCACTCCCTTCCTGCCAGGAAGAGCTCAGCAGGTGCCAACGAATGAGGAGGAAAACAGAAAGAAACTTCCAGGAGTGTAAAAAAATAAAGGAATTTGTTGAACCTCTGGCAGTTACACTGAGAATGTGAAGGTTTCTCATCATCAGGTAGGTAGTGACAGGAGGGGAGGTCTGAGGAGGTTGCTTTGGAAGGTCAAAAAGGCTACTTGATATACATTCAAAAAGGGGACACCACCAATGACAGAAATGTGAGATGCATATTAGGGTGCAAATATCTTTGGTGCAGTGTGAGTCTTATTTTGCCTTTTTTAAAACATTTACTTCATCCTCTACTGAATGTCTCGTTTCCCAGCAGTGAAGCATACAGCAGCTCCTTCTCCTAAATGTCAGTTGAATCTATACTAGTGGTGTTGCTCAAACTGCATTTTTAAAAATAATCTGCAAGCAGTTAATGTGCTTTTTAAATTCCCAGTGTTATGTAAAAAGGCGCAATATTTTTAGCCTTACAAAATATCAGTTGTCATCTCCTCACTCTCTCCCTTTGATATATTGGAGATGGGGGCCTAGAAGCTCAGAGACACTGTGGATACTAACTGTTTTCAAAATAAGATGGGGAGCTTTTTTCTGCAATGTGGTTTTGGAGTTTTACAGATCTTAATAAAAACATACAAAAATACCCCAAACCTTAAAAGCAAGTCTGAACAAAGAAAAGTACTTATTTTAAAAGCTACTGATTCTGTCCTCGCTGCCGAATTTTAATGTCTGGAATAATGACAGTATAATGTATCCTGAAGCAAAATATCAACTTAAACTGTTCACTCATGCACTGACAGAATGGCCCTCATATTTTAAAAAATCTCCAGAAATTACTCTCTAGTATAGAGCACACAGCTGTTATGAGTAGGCTCTGGCAAATCAACATTGACTCAAACTATTTTTGGAATCAAGTCAGGCCTGCTGCTGTTTCTGGAAGATGTGAATACATCTACCTGCTCTGCTCTGCTGCAGTCCATAAGGAATATGGTGGGATCCAGAATGCTTCCCTCTGTGCTTATTTGGAGGTGACCTTTCCATTCCCATCTGTTTACAAGTCTTCTGAGGTCTAATGTTTTTACCTGCTGGCAACCACCTTGATAAGCACATTTGGACCTTGCTGCTTTTTGTGTTCTCTGCTGAAATTTGAGGAACAGGGTCTCAGAAGAGGCTGCCTCACTGCTTTTTCTTCGTACTGTCTTGCAACACTTGACATCCTGATGGCACTTCTGGCTAAGAGGCATCACCTATCAGAAGCAGCTCAGGAAAGAAGAGCACCCTGTCCTCAGACTTGTTGGGATCATAGCTGATTCTTGAAAGAAATCCACCATCATCTTGCAATGCAAGAGATGGCTACTAGAAAATCTTGGAATAGTAATGTTTATTGTTGCACCACACAGTCTGTGCAGGTGCTGTATATCAATACTGGGCTAAGGCAAAGACTCTTAGCTTTTACCTGCTCTCACAGAAGGCTGCTTTTCCTTTCTATCTCCCCAAAATTTGTTTTAATCTGCAATAGGTAAGATAACATTTATCATATTTTCCTATTTACCACTTCTTCCTCAGTTGACTGTCAGCTGGGAGCAGGAGTTGAAATTATTGTAGATGAGGAGAGTTCTGTTCTCATGGTCCCTGGAGTCACATAAATAATTGCTATGTTTAGGAGAGTGGAATTCTTCAGGCACTAACTATGTAACTTGAAATTCCATTCCTTGCTTGGAGGTGCAGGGATTTGGAGAACAACAATTTCTGAGTCAAAAGCAAACACAAGTGGAGACTCTTGGACTCTGGTATAATCTGCTAAGACAGCAAAGCAGGATGCAGCATACTGTAGGCTTCTCATCAGTGTAGACTGAAAGACGAAGTGAATTCTGAGTCTAATGAGGGAGTCATTCCAGCCTCAAAACCAAGCCAGGGGCCTGAGAATATGCAACATTAAAGAGTAAAAAAGTATAATTTAGTGACCGCAAGCTAATGTCATTAAGTTGAATTTAGGCTTTTGGCACCAAAGGGCTGATATCTGTGTGCAGTGATAGCATCTAAGAAGTTAGAGGCAATGAACAGTATCAACCAGACCTTCATCCATATTCTTCACAGATGAACTGTACCCTCTACCCTTCCCAGTCTCCTTCCTCAAGAAGACTCGCTGGCAGTGTGTAGTCTAGCCCCTGTGGAATGCCTCCTTCTGAAACTTCAGAGGGAGTGGATACAGACAGTATCCCATATGTGCGTTTAAATTTGGACCTCTCTGCAGATTTCCTCTTTCTTGGATCAGGAGAAAATAGGAGCTGTTTTACTGCATTGGAGAAATGCAGGCTGTCCAATGTGTCCAAAGCAAGTGACAAGTGGAACTGAGGCAGCTCCTTCTCTTTTCAGGGTGTTACATATGAAGTTTCACTGCTTGTCTGTACTTTGGATGTAATATGTGTCTTTTGCATTGTTTCAAATTTGACACACTGTTACCAGATCCACAATATTTTCTGGTTTAGTTCAAAACCAAATATAGCCCTCCTTTTTGACCAGATCTCTTTCTTTCTTTTATGTTCTTAAGATAGAGGCTTGATGACCACCTTGGGAGGACAGAGTTTTGGAAAGCATGACCACAAAGGCTAAATAAACAGGAAGCAAAAGGATTACTGCTGGTAGGACACAGTAATCCTTCTCATGGCATTGAACACTATGTACCAAGGTGTAGGGAAGAAAGCTGTTGGTGGGAAGCCCAGGAAAAGCAACACTGAAATAGCTTTGTAAACATCCCGTTCATTTCCTTTGGCAGCAGCAAGTCTAACACTGTCTCTGAAACCATCAGTCACTGCAGAAAATGGTTTGATAGGGCTTTCCTCATAACCTGAGCCTATTTTCATTAGCAACTTGATGAGATTCTGCTGGCTTAGTTTCCAGGCATCTTTCACTACCTGCTGCTCCCAACTTTTAGCCAGCACTGTCACAGACATTACTTGGGACTCAAGAATCCCAGGGAAGAAGTATATTTGCATATTAAGCCTAAACACAGATGACCTTCATGTAGATTGCAACTGGCCAAATGCATATCTAAAGCGGTTTATATGGAAACTGAGGTGTTTTGGGTAAGGTTAAAGGTTCTAAATGACTTCTTTCCTGAGCCATGAAAGCAAAGGGTCAGGAGGTTTGCCAAGAACTGTGGTCATCATGTTGACCTTCATCAAGGCAACTGAAGAATGCCTTGGTTGAAGGAAATACATCTCCAGAAATGTGCAGGTAGTCATTGACTTACTAATACAAGATGGAACACTTTTTGAGGACCTCTCCTGCATTTGGAGCCATAGCTGTGGCTACTGACCTCTCAGTATCACTTGGACTAGCTACAAAGCACTGGCAGTGGTGGCCTGTAACCACTACTACCCTGTTCTCCAGTCAGTGGCTTTCATACAGTGCTCAATAACTTTGCTGGATACGGAAGGAACTTAGTACAAATCTTTAGTAAGGCCTGTTACACCTTATATTTTCAACCTACTGAAAATCATACTCTGCTTGAAAACCAGCTCTCTCCCGTAAGTTGTCACTTGTCACGGACTCCTAGCTGCCACTGGAAGGACAGTAGCTCCACTGCAAGGCCCTGCTAATTTTCCTGAAAACCCCATGAAACAGTCAAAGATTTTTGTCTGGTCATTCTTTTATTCATACCATCAGTAAATTAACTAGTAAAGGTACTAGCATCCACATGTACTAAACCTGGGAACTGCAGGAAACGTCATATAGCCCCACAACTTTTGCTTTTGGATACCTGGAAAGCAAGGGCTTGAGGGGCTGCTCCTCTTAAAGCTGTACTCAAATGTTGTTTTACTATGCAGCTTGTGGATAACATTTGGCCTTTTTTTTTTTTTTTTTTTTGGCAAGCAGGCTGTTGGACCATATGCCTGTATTGTCTGTTTGGTTGGTTTGTTGCTTTGCTCCAGGGCCTTGGTTCCATGATCATCTACACTGTGTGCATACTAGGTTTTGCCAGGTCTCCAGTCTGGAGTTAAATAATTACTTGGTTTTATGAGAGGCTGGTTTGCTGCAGGATCCACACCCTGTGGATAATGCAGGCATGGACTATACCCGGCTTCATGCTTCCTGACCAGAGCAATCTGCTTGTGTATTCCCAATGTGCTCACAAGTCCAGCATACTCTCACATGCACAGCGCATCTTTGTAGGCACGCTACAGAACATGGAGTTAGTAGTTTCCAAAGCCTGTCCCTGCTTACTTGGCTACCTCAGTTCTTATGCAAGAAAACAGTAGCACTGGGGCAGCACTGGTGCCATGTGGGGACTGGAGTGACCAGGATCCTGTCCCAGGTTAGTGCTACTGAGACTGTAGCTTGGCATCTCTCTCCCTCCAATTCCAAGCAGCTGCACCAGGTGCTTCCCTGGGAAGCCACAACAGAACTTCTACTATGTGTCATAGGAGGAGGCTCAGTATGAGATCAAGAGAGTTGAGAACCTGCTTTTGTCTCTCAGCTTTGCCACAGGGAGGATGG
>VWZW01006985.1:239-35741 GCA_013397115.1 Edolisoma coerulescens | reverse complement strand
GGGGGGGGGGAGGAAGAACCCTTTTCCCAAGAAACAACACCCTCCCCCTGACACATGCACACATTGGAATTATTCCTGGGACTTTTTATCTAAATTGCCCCGCATGCAACACCCAGAAGTACCTGTCTGATTACACTCGTTTGTAGGAAGGAGCATGGCTTGCTTGTGCTGAGCTTATAATGCTTCATAAGTGAAGAAAGGAGACTTCTACCATGAGAGTGTGGTACTCGGGTGGAGAGAGGCTTGCAGCACACACAGGAACTCTTTAATTAGCAGCTGGCAGATGTGTTTCTTTGACAGTTCTGACAGGCAAATATTTGCCACAGAACAGCCAAATACGTCACTGCTTGTCTTGCTGGTGGTAAGGGGTGGGGCATGCAGTCGAGGAAATGGTAAGAATGCCTTGGAATGTGGAAATGGCAGCTTTCCGAGCAGAATGGGCTCTGGCGGCCATCCATACTCAGCCACACACATGGGCATGCCCCAGGAGCCATCTCACAGTCTTCCAGAGTTGCAGAACAGGTCATACAGCACCTGAGGGTAGAGATATCCACTGGGACAACCTGCTGAGTCCCTTGTTCTTTGGGCACAGAGCCCAGCAGCAGGGAGCAGGAGGTGTGGGAGGGCTGTGTGAGGGGAAGGAAGCCTGCCAGTGAGCCAGCCCCAGGAGCCATGGAATTGCAGGCCACTGCCTGCTGAGAAGCAGCAGGAAATTTTGGTGGAAGGAGATAAGGAAACAGCAGTGGTAACTCATCTGGGAGCTGCACCTCCCGCCCCAGAGCCCCTGTCACGGCTCTGTCTAGGAAAGACCTGCCAGCTTTGCTGGAAATGGAGCTTCCTCCTTGGACAGACACCACCCCAGCGCCCTGTTCTCCTGGCTACCTGGCTGTCTGATGGCCACTCATATCCTGGCATGACCAAGGTCATACCCCAGAGATACTTTGCTCCCTCTTATTTGTATATGGCTGATTTGCCCCACTAAAATAGTGTTTCATGAGACAGCAAGGGTTTGGGTTGTTTTTTTTTTTCCTGTTTACAGCGTTTGGCCCATTCTAGTGTTTTAGTCAGGACAATCTAACTATGTGTGTGGGTGGAATGCCTTTTGAAGTACATACATATGTGTGGTTTCAGTTGAGACCTGATTCTGTTTAAGGTCTGATTCTGATTAAGGTCTGATTCTGTGAGGCTGCCAGTCTCATCACATATGTGTGTGTGTATACCCTGCAATACCTTCACAGTGGGATTTGAGCACCCACAGTGGCCCCTTTCAGAGATTGCAGAGGCTCTGCAGCTGCTGAACAGCTCCCCTTCTTGGGGAGGGACACTTGTGATGCGTGCTTTGCACAGCAGACTCAGTTCTCTTCAAAACGCTGTAGCTGTATGTCCTGGGTAGCTGGTCATTCAGGGACGTCTCCAGAACTCATGACCTTTGCAAATAGCGTTCCTGAGTGCATGCCAGTTGCACAGAGGCAGGGAGATGACGAGGCTTGTAAGGACTGCTGTCTCATGAGGCTCTGGTGTCCCCAGCACAGCTCTCTGCGTGTGGCACCCAGCTGTCAACACGCATCCCACAATGGCGCTAAGGCACTCCAACTTGAAACTGCTGTGTGGTCAGGAAAAAAGACAGCTCTGCACAAGTCATGGCCTCCACAAGGGGCGTGAGCAGCAGCCTGGCAGGGGACAATCTGTGCCAGATGTCGTCTTTCACATGGAGAACACCCTGCCCAAGGGAGGGAGCGAGGAGCACACCAGGAGAGGCTGTGCTGTGGGAGCACAACAGATCTTACCAGGGTGAATTACATAGAATCATAGAACTGTTCAGCTTGAAAAAGAACTCTTAAGATCACTGAGTCCAACTGTAACATCTGTTGGCCCATGTGGATGCAGGCAGTTTGCTGCAGGTGGCCCTGCCCTGGACAGTGCAGGCCTAACTACTTGGCCTGGAGACCAAAGCAGATCCATTATATATTCCCAACCCTTCCAGTCAGCCCAGACGTAGCATTTAATACAGCATGGGGGAAGCTGATTAAGTAGCAATTTAACATTAATCAATAAAACGTGGTTAGACTAAACAGAAGTTATGTGACTAAAGAAGCATCAGAGATTCAACACAGATGCGAGTCAGAACTTTTCATTGCTTAGGAAAAACATGGGCTCCTGCGTGGTGTCACTAATTGTTAACTAACTCATGCTGAGATAAAATGGCACTAATTGATCTGTTGATATGGATGGAAATTATACAGATGCAGACATTTTGCATTATTAACACAAGTAAAGCACCCTGTCCAGATTCCAGATTGCTTTCCTCTGACCTTAAACACGTATTTAACACAAAGATTCCTATCTGCAGCTACCTAAACCATACCTGGCTATAAAAAAGATCTTCTGCCTGACAAGTTTAATTCCCCAATAGTGTTCTTGTAAATAATTCTTCTTTTTGTATTCAAGGACTTACTTTTCCGTATTACATCTATTTTTATTTTCATTTTATAGGCACCTAACCAATGCTGGCACCACATACCTCATCCCAGTGCAGTACATGAATTTGCCACAGCACTTCTGTGTGGTCTTATTCTTTATTTACTCATTGCATTACACAACTGAATTGCCAGCAAAGATTCTCTGTAACTGTCTCCATTAGAACTTAGTCTTTCTGAGATGGCTGCCTTGAACTCTAAACATTTCTAAGCTTTGGTTTGATGGCCAGTAGCAGGGCTTGCTTCCTGTCACTTGCCTCAAAAGAAGCACTCAGCTAGAACTGCATATTCTAAATCCCTCCAACACGTGCTTTGTAGTGGGCTGTCACTTCACCCATGGTGACAGTAGCATTCGCACCACAATATACTCCAAAATACCAGATCACTTTTATTCATGGCATGGAACAGCCAAAGTGATTTATGCAGAGGACTGCTGCTAATTCCAGAAATAACAAGGTCTGGCACAAGCTAAGTATACCTGCTGATCTATCTCTGTACCCAGATAGCTAAATGCCTCTTCAGGACTAATATTTTGCTTCAGCTAATGAGTGTGACTACAACTGTGTGCATCTCAAGGCTCTAATTTTCATTTGCAGCAGAAAAATGCCTACTCTTCCAAGCCAATAATTGCATGAAGAAAGACTGTTAGCATAAGGAGATTGTTATTTTATTTCTGAAGGAATCAGAACTAACAGGGAAGTCAGTTAATTTCCATTTCCAATTACAGAAGCACAAACTTTAAATTCACTATGTGGCAAGCACAAAATCAGATTAGTTTCCCCCTGTGTATTCTGATGTATTCTGATTTGAGAATTCTAGCTTTCACATGTGCAACCTGCAAAACATTTGTTTTGTATTTGTTTCCTCATAGTGAGAAGTTAATACAAAATGTCTAAGAGGGCTGCTTTTCTTATTCCCACTTTCCTTGATCTGCTTTCATGAGCTTTTAACATCAACACAGTGGTGAGAAAAACCAACATGCAAGCATCTGGATTTATGGGGATGTGACCAGAAAGTATGAAAGCATAGCTTTTTTTTTTTCATTTTCACTCAGCACTTCTTTAATCTCGGTCTGAGACATTCTTTGTTTTCTCTGAAGTCAGAGCTAGCCCAGGGAACAGTGGCAGAGTTCTCTGATGTCAGGCTTATTGTGTAAGGTGTGTTGTGATGTTCCAGAATTTGGTTCACAATTAGGCAGTGAATTCTTTTTAGCTCTGCATTGACATCTTTACCTGAACAAGAGGGAAGATTGTCTGCACTAGAAAAGTGACAGTGTTGGAAGACCCATCACAGAGATACATTTTTTATCCTATATAATTACTTTGTGCAATTATTATGGGAGGTAACGGAGCTGATGCCATGCCTACAAAAGCAGCAGTAAACAGGATTATTTAGCACCCACAGAAGAGCTATATATCTCTTAAGAAATTCAGAGCTATAGATCAGTGGTTGCAGCTGTGTAAGGAGTGAGATGCTCAGTGCTGTGCGTTGCTATGGGTGGCATTTTCATACGGTATGTAACACTGAAAAACCTCAGAGAGACGTTTTTCCAACTGTATCATCTGGTTAAATAAAAGATACAACCTCATTGTACAAACCTTACGTGTCAAATTAAAGATTTGTTTACACTAGATTTAAACCGTGGATGAATCTGTTTGCGTATCTCTCTGATGTGAGCGTTTTGCAGTAGTGCAGACTGGGAGTGTCACTGGTGTGGTTTGTGGCTTACTCACCCACCCGCAAGTAAATTATCAGTAGTGAAAGGTACCTGTGTTGATAGGTAAGTCTTTGGAGCAGACAAGCCCCAAGTCCCCCGAGCATTACCAAATACAGTAATTCTCCAGGGAACTTGCAACAGTAGGGGTATGAACCCCAATATTAAGGCCAGATTCCAAAGTCAAATACAAGGACTGCGCAAAGCACAGGAAATGTCTTTATTGGTGATCCTCCTCCTGAGAGGCTCTGAAGCAAGGAGAAGCAGCGAAGGCTGGGGTTGAAAATTACGTTCTGTTGGGCTGGGTCAGGCTGCCCCTGTTCTACAACGGGCTGAGCCCCCAGCGAGCACTGCGATAAAAATAAAACCGATGTGCAGCACTGGCAATCCAACAACGCAATTCATGTGGAGAGTGTTTGATACAAACCAGCTAATAGTGTTTGCCTTGCAGCCAGTACAAGGAGAACAAGTCGCTTTTCTGCACTGTGGAGTCATCTGATGTTTGCTTTAATTTCTGGCAGATCGGGGCAGCGTGAGTCAGATGCTCTCACAGCTGGCTCGGGCGGGGAGGAGGCCAGCAGGGACCCTGACTCACCAGAGCCGCCGCATTCCTTCCGAAAATCCAGCTCAGCGCCTGGAAGTGAAATCACGGGCTGGGGGCAGCTCCAAGGTTAGGGAAGGCGGGAGGAGCAGGGCTCTCCTTGCGGGTGGCAGGTAGCGAGCCGGGCCCAGGGTGGGCGCCGAGGGGGCCGGGAAACCCCGACAGACGCGTCTCGTCGGCGACCGCCGGCGGGCAGAGCGCTCGCCCCCTCCCCGGCCGGCAGGGCCCGGGGCCGCTGCCCCGGCAAGCCCCGGCCCCCGTTACCTCATTGCCACATTCCCCAGCGAGTGAGCTCAGCTGTGCCGCGGCCTCGCGCCTTTTATGGTCAAACAACTTTGCCTGGGCGAGGCTTTTTTCGCGAGTTGGGAGGAAGCGCCGGGGCTCGGCAGCTTCTCCGCCTCTCGCTGCTGCCGCTGCCGGCGGGCGGGCCAGGGCAGCCGAGGAGCCCGGCCCCGACAGCCCCAGCGCCGGGGCTGGCATTTCCCGCTCCCCCAGAGGTGAGTCTCTTCGCTCGGTTTGGCGACAAAGCCTTTGTCCTTCGCCCCGGGGGTGGCGCGGGGCGCGGAGGGTGCGGGTTTCCTGCCGCTCCCTCCCGCACGGCTCTTCGCCTCGGACACGGCACTTCGCTCTCGGCCACGCTGATTACTGTTGTGGCTCGTGGGGGTGCTTGACCCTCCATAAAAAAAAAAAAGCAGGTTCGCGTGTGTGTGTGGTGAGTTTTGTTCCCTCCCGGTGGAATGGAGGCGGCTCGGCGCTCCCGCACAGCCCCGGCAGCGGGGAGAGGGAGGGGGTGCTGCCGGGCGCTGCTCGGGACAAGCTCTCTTTTGTGTGCGCATGGATGAGCGAGACACCTCGCGAGCCTTTTTCCAGATGTGCTTGAGAGAGGAATCTGGGGCCCTTTGTGCATGAAATTTGCCTAATTTATGAGTTTCTGTCTCCCTGGGAGTGCCATGAGAAAGTGCTTGCAAAGTCGGAGAACTTTCTAACGCTTTAAATATGTTTGCATAGCTTTTTGGAGTTTTCCCCGGTTTTTTTTCCCCCTGCCTTGCATAGGGAGGAGGCAAGCCCAGCATCTGTGAGAGAAGTTTGTAGCTCTGAATAACCCTCTCCCCCAGTTCTGTTGCTTTAAGGCTTTACCTTCCAGCTTGCATGGCTGATAGACTTTGCTCTTTTTGAAGCTTTGTAGCTTTGGGGCAGACTGGGAGAACTTTCTGGATGAAAAGCAGCATAACTCCTGAATCCGGTTAATCTGTTCTTAATATTCTAGTTTCTTTGGGGGAGGGGTGTTGGTTTTGGGGTCTTTTTTGTTCTCCTCTGACTCCCCTCAGTTGGGAGGAAGTTGGCCGATGGGGGAAGTACAGATACGATGTGTGGAGGTACAGTGCTGGGCTGGCTTTTACAGGGGCTCCCAGTGTGGCTGCTGCCAAACTGCTTTTACCAGCAGAAGTGAAAAATATCACTCGGCTCTCTGCTTCTTCAGGTTCCTCCTGCTTTTACTACCCCGGGAAAGGAGTAGAGCTGTTGAAAGTAGTGTCATGGGATCAAAGAAGTGGAGGCTGTCTGGATGCATAACAGGTGGCAGACCCACCATGGGACCTTTTGGGAGGTGACCCTCTTGCTGAAGGAGGTGTCCCTTGGTTCTGTCCTCCTACTTCTTGCTCTCAGGAAAAAAAAGTGTATGAGGCAACTAGGTATCCCGACTGTGTCCTTTGGGGGCATCTTTCTTCATAGCTCCACTTGAGTCATAAATGCTGTTACAGCAGGTAGAAAAATCTCTCCCCTCGGGGAGAATGTGAGGATGAGAAAGATTTGAGATTAGTTCTGCTGGCATGACACTCCCTCTCCCACAGCTCTCACAAACTGCGCCACAGGAGCTGTGTGTTTTCTGGTAAGGCTTAGATGGCATTGGCAACGCCGCAGGGCTGGAGGGGGTGACTCTGCAAGGCCAAGCTTTCTCAGCCGGTTTGGTCTGTGTGTGGGTGGACTGATAACCAGAAGTGAGGATGAGCAGGGGCAGCTGCTGGGTGGAGACTGCCCTGAGCAGAAAGTGCCCTAAGTGCGACACAGCATACCGGGAAATGGGCTGCTTTGGGTTAAGGGAGGTAGCAGCTGCTGGTTGCAAAGCCAATAGGGTTTTTTTGGGAAGCAGCCGATGTCCCCAGACTCTGTGTTGACTAACCCCGTGATTAGAAGTGACATTGTCACTGTAGTGTTCTGCTCATAATGCTGTCAAATCTGGTCGAACTACTGCCAAGTGGTTCATTACACCCTAATGAAATAGTGGAGCATGAGGCAAAAGTCTCTAAAGAAAGGCTGGAGGTCTTTTTAACAGCTTCTGAAGGTTGGTGGGAGCTGCAGAATGGAGGGAGTTGGTCAGTCCCTTCTGACTTGCAAGTCTGTTGACCCCTAAAAGTTTGGAGGAGTGAGGACAGACCTTGCTAATTACTCTTCTGCCTTGGCCCTTTCCCATTCTGAATCCAGGGGGAGTGCTCAGCACAGCTTTTTGGCTCCTGCTTATTGTTGTGGCCTCATTCTGCTTTTGAAAATCCCAGAAGGGTTTGTCCAAGTGTATGCATCTTATCAGCACTGCACAGAGGGAAGGAAAAGTTCAGCAGCATGGACTTGTTTGTGTTGCCACACGCTTGTGACCTGGGAAAGCTGTGGCAGGTTACTGCGCTATCGTGCCACACTGCACTGAGTCGTGGGAGCGCTCAGAATGGGGCATGCAGGTCTTAGCAGCAGCCAGGGCTTAATCGGGGGTGGGCGGATGTTTGTGGCACCAGGGCTGTCTGTGGCAGCAGCTGTTATTGTCCGTGTGAGAGGCCGGCAGTGTGGAGGGGCACTGATTGGGACATGCCAACGTGAGATGCTGGCACGGAGCCCCTGTGCTGACGGCAGCCCTATTGTGCTGGGGTGTTAGGAGGGCTGTGGGCATGCCAGGCTTGACAACAAAGCGTCTGGCTCCATGGAGGCTTCTAGCACGGGTGAGATTGCTGGCCTGGATCGCAGGAGCGGGAGAATCCTAGGGATGCGCCTCTCCTCGNGCGGAGCGGGCGGCGGAGCCCGGCCGGGGCACGGAGGAGACGCAGGCTGGCATCGCCCAGCGCCGGGAGACCCTCTGCCGCCCTGCCGTGCGCGCTCCGGCGGCATGGAGGGGCCTGGAGGTAAAGGGTGGGGGTGCCGGGGGAGAGGGGGCATTGCCGGCGCTGTCACAAGTGAGCTCGAGAGGAACCGGCTGGCGTTATTGGGTAAAGGGGGAGAGGAGATGCCGCTCCATTTCTGGGGGCATCCTTTGCGGTGCGGGGGATCACCCTCCTTCTGGTCACCACGGGTGTAGGGCTCCGGTGCGGTGGAAATCTGGGTTTTCTCCGTGGCGAGAACCCATTTGTGGTTAATGCCATCCTGAGTTGAAATGGTGAAGTGTGATGGCTCATTCAAGCTGTCTGCAGTTTCTGTTCCTCCTTTTTCCTGTGCTGGCCTTGTAAAGTGCACTGCTTAGGCACCTCTGCCTCTGGCCTGACTTAAATTCCTGTATCCCTTTGTTTCCCATATTCTTCTCCATGAATTTCCACTCTGGCCCAAAGATGACTTCATATAGGTTTCCTCCCTCTTCTCTCCTGCTAGGTGCTGAGAAGATGGCCTCCCCAGGTGCCCCAGGGACCCGCATGACGTCCACAGTCAGCATCAACATTTCTACCCCTTCCTTCTACAACCCACAGAAGAAGTTTGCACCTGTGGTTGCCCCTAAACCCAAGGTGAACCCCTTCAAGGCTGGGGGTGCATCAGAGTCGTCGCTGCCCCCACCTCCTGGACCTGGAGCCCAGCGTGCTCAGATAGGGAAGGTGGGGGAGGTTCCATTACCACCCATGTCCCTGCTGGCAGAAGGTAGGTGAAGGCTGCCATGGCAGATGTGAATATGCATTTCTGAATTCTCGGTCGGAGGTTTGTAACTGGGCTGAATACAAGAACAGGGGCATAACTGCTGCAAGTGATGGATATTCTTGCTGTAGAGGCTGGCAGGTTCCATAACGAGATAAATGGATTGGAAAGGGATCTCAAAGTACATAGTATCTCCATTAGGAAAGGAGGGGAGAGGCTGTCCTGCACTGCACTGATGCTGGAGGGACACAGTGAATTTTTTCACAGTGTTCCCTGGGTGCACAGTTGTGTAATTGCAGTCGGTTTCTGGCCAGCGTGTCTGAGAGCAAGTATGTTGCAGAGAAGTTGACCCTGATAGCGATGAATCACGCTGTTCTCCTTCTTCTTGATTGGTCCAAGCTCAAGCTGGTTATCTCTGACTGTCCTTCTTGTGGACTCTGCAGTTGCTGTCCTTGATGCTGGAAAAGAGAAGGGAGAAATAATTGAGTGAAAAAATAGTGGCAGTGGTGATAAACAGGAAGTGAGACTTAGAGTTTAGTTTGTATGGCTTGTACAGTTTTGTGCTTTTTCCTAGTGGTTTGGGTTGGGTTTTCCTGTGTAGAGTGACTTCTTGTTTCACTGTGGTTTTCTTAGTTCTTTCTTTCTTTTTTTGTGTGGCCTTTTTTTATTTCCTGCACTGCTAGAGTGGTTTTTTTGTTCCATGTTTTGTTGCTTGGTTGGTTTTGTGTTCTCTAAGATGCAGGTTACTGGTTGTGTGACTCTGTAGTTTGAACTCATGATTAGCATGGGGCCACCAGAAATTTCTGTAGGGACCCTTTGCTAATGATTGATGCTGCCTATTTCCCCAAGGCTCTGTCAAGTAAAGAGCGTGCCTGGGTCGGGACACACATGTCCAGAGAATGCCAGCTGCTGGTTTAAATTTCTTTCGCTGTTTAGCATGGACTGCAACACTGATGTTTTCTAGGTTAGCAGGCTAAGTTAGTGGGCAGCTGACCTGATGCTAGGAGGAGTGGTCCTGTGCTTAGAGGAGAGAAATGATTAAGCCATTTTTCCCATTTCTCAAGTCCCAAGGACATGCTGGTGCTTCTGCCTCCTAAAATTATACCAGCTAACTATGGTGACCTGTTTCTTGTATGTTGTTGGCTGGAATCTTGTGTCTGTGGAAACCAAGGTCCCATTTTAGGATTTATCATTTTCTGTTATAGTTGTCTGGATTAGGGGTGTGTCTGTCAGAAGGCCTCAAACTGACACAGATATTACCTGAAGTAGACAGATGGATGTTAAAAATTATTTTTCAATATACAGTGTGAGTGGAGCGTTGGATGTTGCTTGCTCTGCTTCTCCTATCCTTAGAGTGGATATTATGGAGTAACTAGACAGAAAAAACAGCAAAAGAACTATTTATCATAAGCTGCTGTGTCATCATTGGGTAAGGGCTGCCAGCAAGACATCTGAAGTACAGATGAACCACCAAAACTCAGTCATGAGACAAATGCATCTGATTTGAGCCTTCTCTGGTGAATATCTTCAGTCCTTCTGTGCCTTTCTTATACACTCCCCAAACAAAATGTAGTATGATATAAAGCTATAGCACTTGGTCTTTTTGTCTTAAATGACAGGATGGCGAAGTTAGTATTGCTGCAGGAATGTTGTATTTAGTATTGATTATTCTGTAAATCTGGTATAAAAACTTTGTGAGGAACTTTCTTGTTCTGTGAATAATTCATAAAACAGGCTTTTAGTGCATCTGAAACAACGTGTCAACAGATGAGGAGTTTGTTTCTTAGGGTTTCAATAAACCCAAAGGCAAGCATGCACAAGCTCGATCCCAAACTGTAATTTCAAAGAAAAAGAACACATAGTATTACTCCTTCCCCGCAGCAGAATTTCTGCAGCACAAGAAGGCTTGGAAGAGGTGTTGCATACCAGGGCAGTTTATGCATTCCACAGGCTAATAAGATTTTGGCTTTCATCTTCTAAAAGGGCAGTATTGTCTCCTTTAGGCTACACATGAGAAGTCCTTATAAAGCCTATTGACAACAGCTGGATACGAAGATGAGACAATTTGATTACTGCTGTTAAAAGTTGCACTTGGAGTAGCTGGAGTAAAAAGATTGGTCTTTCACCCTACTGCTCATTGGGGCTAGCTGGGAAGAGAGGTGGGTGTCTAGAAGAAGGTACGTGGAAGTTACACCTCCTCATCTTCGATATTCTTTGCTGTGTGGTCGATAGCAGGACAGTTTCTCCCCTACACGGTGAAGGAAACAGGATTCACATTTATGAATTTACTGTGTTGTAGTAGAAAATGGTTGGTTTTGCTTGTTCTGCATCTTTGGCAAATATGAATAGGTGGAAGCAATGGGGTTTTCTAGAAAACTGAGGCACTCTGGTGCTTTCCAGTCTGCTTGAAAGCGTTTTGGAAAATTTCTCGTGTCCTAATGTGTATTGGTGTGAAGACATATTAGCCTCTAAAATCAAAGCTGGTTTTATCCCCCAGAAAAACAAAGCCATTTCAAAGATTCTTTACACACATAAGGGGTAATTGGTCCAGCTTGCTTTTTCTCCCCCACTTGTTTCTTGCAGTGCTTACTGTCCTGCTGTGAGATGCCAGCTTATTTTCATGTAAAAACACAGGCTCTCCAGGGTCCTGGGTTGTCCACTGGCATTCCATTTATGCTACCCTGTGTTCAGTAATCTGAGCCAGTTACTGGCAAGAGAAGGGTGTGCTGGGGGCCGAAGAACGGGACAAGGAGTGGGAAAGAGCATAGCAAGACAAGTTTCCCAAATATACAACTCTTCCCAGTGACTAACAGCAGCAGCTGCTGAGGAAAGATGAAATGATTACGAAAAGCTGTGGACAAGGTGAAAAACAGCCTGTGGAGTTCAGCTGTCCCTGATGGGTGCAGAGGTCCTGTGGGTACAGGGGAACCAATGTGCGCTTGCTGCCCAGAAGGTTGATGGCATCCTGGGCTGCATCAAAAGGGGTGTGACCAGCAGATGGGGGAGGGCATTCTGCCTCTCTGCTCCACCCTTGTGGGACCCCACCTGGAATGGTGCATCTGGCTCTGGGGTCCTCAGCACAAGAAAGATGTGGACCTGTTGGAGTGAATCCAGAGGAGACCACGAAGATGATCTGAGGGCGGGAGCATCTCTCCTAGGAAGACTGAGAGACCTGGGGTTGTTCAGCATGGGGAAGGGAAGGCTCTGGGGAGAACTCATTGTGGCTTTCTTCTGCCTTAAGGGGGTTATAAAAAAGAGGGAGGTGGAGATTTTATGTGTGCAGATTGTAAAAGGACAAATGAAAGAAGGCAGGTTTAGATTAGATGTCAGGAAGAAATTCTTTACTCAGAGGGTGGTGAGGCACTGGAACATGTTGCCCAGAGAGGTGGATGCCCCATTTTTGGAAGTGTTCAAGGTCACACTGGATGGGGCCCAGAGCACCCTGATCTAGTGAGTGGCATCCTTGCCCATGGCAGTGAGGTTCAATATTCTTTAAGGTCTCTTCCATCTCAAACCATTCTGTGATTCTATGATCCTGCTTGCTGCAATACCTTCAGGAACCCTTCTGGTTAGGAGTAAGAAATGATCCAAAGTCGCTTTTATTCTTTCTTCCCCATAGACCTGCCGCTGCCACCTCCTCCTCCACCTGGGGAGGACGCAAGCTTCTCCTCAAACTGTGCATTTCCACCACCCCCACCGCCCTTTGAAGAACCTTTTCCACCAGCCCCAGATGAAGCTTTTCCTTCACCTCCTTCTCCACCTCCTCCTCCTCCACCAATGTTCGATGAAGGACCTGTGAGCAAGGTTCCTGCCCCTCAGGTGAGTGAGGTCCAAGGAAGTGTGGTTTCTGTGATGCTCTGTGAGTTGGGACAGCTTCTCACTACTGTCCAAACTCAGCAGCGGGAAGCCCTGAGATCTGGGAAAGCAGGAAATGCTACCACCCCATGGACCAGCACAGGTTAGGGTCAGCTGGCTGGGCTGCAGCTCTGTGGGAAAGGACCCAGGTTCCCCGTGGGCAGTGAGCTGAATGCAAGCCAGCAATGCGCCCTCGTGGCAATAAAGGCCAACCAGACGCTGGGCTGCACTTGTGAGAAGGACAAGGACGGTGATTACTCCTCCCTTCTGTGCTAGTGAGGCTGCATCTTGGAGGGCTGTATCCAGTCAGGCTCTCCACTATAATAGTCCCTGTGGAATACTGAATGAGATGCAACCCACTGAAAGGTCATAGCAGCCTTTGGGGGTTGGAGCAGAAGAGGCTGCCGAGGCCGGGATCTGACCAAGTCTGCAATACCTAAAAGAGGGCTGCAGAGAAGACAGATTCTTCTTACTTGGGCACAGCAAGAGACAGTGGACAGAAGTTGTGGCAAGGGAAATTCCTCTTGGACCGAAGAAAACCCTGTTCCACTCCAAGGGTGGCTCACTGCTGGTGCAGGTGCCTAGAAAGACTGGGGAATCTGCATCTTCGGGAATGTTGAGCAGTCATTGCCAACCTCGTGTCGCTTGGGAATTAGCCCTGCTGTGAGCAGAGTGTTGGACTACAGCCGTCCAGATGTCTTTTCCCACCTAAATCTGTCTGAGAGCTTCCTTGGGCTGTGCATTTTCCCACTGTTTTTGGACCTTTGAGACTGTGTCCTGTTCATCCTCACCAACTTGTTATCCATTCAAAGCAAGGAGCAGATCTCTACCACAGTGCAAAGTATCAAAATCTGCTGTTGTAAGGGAATGATACACCCATTTCTCTGGCTGTTCCTGTAACATGCTCTGCTCCTTTTTCCTCACGGATGGTGGTGTAGGTACGTGGCAAGATGAGCAGCGTTGATCTTGAGATTGACTCACTGTCTGTAATGTTGGATGACATGGAGAAGAATGACCCCTTCAAATCCCGGGTGAGCTGTCCAGAATGTTGCAGGTGGAAGAAGAGATGACTGGTTTGCTGAACAGAGGTAGTGAGAAGGGTGCTACTGAAGATTAAAATGTCTGGATAAACCATAGCATGGAAGTGTTGGTGAAGGACTGGAAAGCATGGATCTCGCAACTTGTCAGTACTGTTAAATATGTCACAGTGTGGAAACTCCTAGCGTGCTGGGTCTGGGATAGCTGCTGACTGACTCACTGCTACAGATGGCATATTTTGTCTTCCACCTTGCTGATAACTGCATGTTTTCTCTTTGCTGCTTCTCTTTACAGATAACTCCAGGATCCACAGGTTCTCTGGAGAAACCATTGGCCCCAAAAGCCCCTGTGGAAATACCATCTGCACCCAAAGATACTCCTCATTCCTTTCCTTCCAAGTTCACACCAAAGCCAAGTGGAAGCTCATCTTTCAAGCCCCCTGGGGTGGATTTGAACCCCACCCCAACCCCATGGGCAGCCCCACAGCAACGCAAGGAGCCCCAAGCACCAGTCCCTCCAGCCCCCTCTGTCCCTTCCGCTCAGCCTACTCCTAAATTCACTCCATCTCCTGTTGCTGGCTCTCCTAAGTCTGTGTCCAAATCAGGTGACAGTGTTCCAATGGCTCCCTCAAATTCTACAAGACACCCTACCTCCCTTCAGACTCAGTTCACAGCCCCTTCACCTTCAGGCCCCTCCTCTCGACCACAGCCCCCCAGTTTCACCTATGCCCAGCAGAGGGAAAAACCCCAAGTGCAGGAGAAGCCACGTCCAACAGAAAAACCTGCTGCTGCAAAAGACACGGTAAGGGAAAGAGCCATGGGACCGGTATCTTTGGACAGGCACACTGGGAGTGAAGTTGGGAGGATGAGGGCGGATCTGCCCCAGGCTATGGGAGGCTGTTACCCATCTGAAAGAGAGATGTAACTATAGAGATAGTGGTGGAGAGGGGTAGGACTTCGTGTAAAGGGGGAAAGGATCAAGCACAGTGGATGGCAGATTGTTCCTAGAGATGAACAGAGGGGACCTGTAAAGGCAAGAGAACTAGGGACAGGGTGGGAAGGAGTCTGTATGTATCCTTTGGGATTGAATGTTTCCTCTTCCTGCAGCATAGACCCACAGGTTCCAGTGCAGATCCACCTAGGGGCAACTCCTGTCTGACAATGAAGGAGGTAGAAGAGCTGGAGAAGTTGACCCAGAAACTAATGAAGGATATGGAGCATCCACCTCCAGCAGAGGCTGCAACTTCTGGTGTGTTCCCTTAATGGACAGCAGTAAGGTTAAGACTGTGGTGGGTTTTCATCTCTACTGATCCCTTTCCTCTTCCATTGACAGAGCTCTGCGGCTTCTGCCGGAAGCCGCTGTCACGAACCCAGCCAGCTGTGAGGGCCCTGGACCGCCTCTTCCACGTGGAATGCTTCACCTGCTTCAAATGTGAGAAACAGCTGCAGGGGCAGCAGTTCTACAATGTGGATGAGAAGCCCTTCTGCGAGGACTGCTATGCTGTGAGTCATGGGGGTGAAAGCTGCTGGAGAGAGCTTAGCTCGCTGTGGTTGTTCTCTCTTGCTTTCCCTTCCTCCTTCCATCTTTGCTTTCTGTGGTGTAGCCTCACAGGGGTGGGAGATTGGATTCATGTGTCTTACTTGTTCTCTTTGGGCTCAGAGCACCTTGGAAAAATGCAGTGTCTGCAAGCAGACCATCACAGACCGGATGCTGAAGGCCACTGGTAACTCATACCATCCCCAGTGCTTCACCTGTGTGATGTGCCATACCCCCCTGGAGGGGACCTCTTTTATTGTGGACCAGTCCAACCAGCCTCACTGTGTGGATGACTACCACAGGTACGGAGAGCACATGCATGTGGTGTATGAGAGAAGGCAGAGTCACTCACACCTGCTTCTTTTTTCTGCAATGTAGGGTTGGGTTGCCCATGTCCTCTCTCGGGCGTGAAGTTAAAAATGACTCAGCAAAGTATTAAGATGTCTTTCCACCTAAACATTTATTATCCTTCTGCTGCTAATGCCATTGAACAGCACTAAGAGGCCTGCCTTGAATGTCACCACAGTGGTCACGGTCTCCGTGGTTTTGTGTTGCAGGAAGTATGCTCCACGCTGCTCAGTCTGTAGTGAACCTATCATGCCAGAGCCTGGAAAGGATGAGACAGTGCGTGTTGTTGCACTGGAGAAAAATTTCCACATGAAATGTTACAAGTGTGAGGTAAACCTGGTGGCCCCACTCCTCCCATGTCTCCCATGTCCATCACCAGCACCTTTGTTGTCCATGCTCTGACCAAACACTGAAGTTGTTCTGAATGAATCTGGAGTGTTTTTGAAGCACGTTCAGAAAAAGATCAGATGTTCACAGACCAAGGGTTCATGAACAGGGACTGGTCAGGGTTGTTATATTCTTTAACAATTCTCTCACCCCTAATATAGCAGCTGTGTACAGGAAGGGAACTTGCTGGGATCGCTCTCCCCTCAAAACAGCATCTCCCATTAACACCACCAGGGACAGAGCACTGGGCTGTGAGCGATTATCCTGACCCAGCGGGGCATTTCTTACATCCTTGAATGCCATTACCCTCTTCTTGCCATCATTGAGCTCCCTCCCTCTTCTTTTCCTGTTTAGGACTGTGGGAAGCCCTTGTCCATTGAAGCAGATGAGAATGGGTGCTTTCCTCTGGATGGGCACGTGCTGTGTATCAAGTGTCACACCGCCCGTGCAAAAACCGCGCGCTGAGGAGCTCAGAGGGGGCATTCCCGTGAGACCCCCACACTCAGTACTCCTCCCCTCCCTGCTGTTGTCCTACCCCTCTGCCTGACAAGGCAGACTGCTACCAATGGAGACTATGCCAGCACAGGTTTTTACTCATGTAGGATTCACTGCTCCTAGACTTCACTCTGCACACCCACCAAGAAAGGACCTCTTGTCCTGTCACTGCTTCCTGGCCACAGTGTATTCCAGGCTGGGGGCTGTGATCAAGGTGAGTGCACAATCGCTGTTCCCTCAAGACTCTGGAGGACAAAGATCAGACCTCCACCACCGCCTGGTGGAAGAAGCAAGAAAGACCTGGTGGCAGGTGCTGGGAAGGGCTGAGAGCATTCTTCAGTTCCGTGGAGCCAGGAACGATGATTTGACTTGAGAAGGTGGAAGCCTGCATCTTGGCACCACTTCTGTCTTTTATATCTTGTGACATCTCATTATCAGGATGTCTTCCTCTGCCTGCTCCCTCACCTGGGTTAGAGTGGGGAGGCAGAAAGTAGTGGGAATCTGTTACTGTTGCTGGAAAAAGCTAACCTGCTATAGCTTTCCTGTCTCTAAAGGATTTTACTGATTAACTGTTTTGTCATTTTTTTCCTTAGCCAGATTAAACTGGCAGTGTTCGAAATACTACTCTGAGTTTGGAAGTTTTTTTTTCTTTTAAAATCTTTTTCCCCTTCCCAAAATGAATTGTTTCCCAGTGCGGTTTCTGGACAGCCAGGCTGGGCACCAGAGTAGCAAAGCAGTCCAAAGAATGCATGTTTACAAATAAAGACTGTCGTAAGGACAGGCAGCACATGGTGAGGAGGCGTCTCAGTGTGTGGATGAGGATTCAGCAGACTGAGGAACGTCTCCTGTTCCAGTAGGGTTTCTTTCACTGCTGTCAGTGAAAGCTGCAGTGTAATTGCAATGTACTGTCTGGCTCTTAAGAGTTACTGCACCGAGCCTCATTTCCTGGACTAGAAACTGTCTCCAACTGAACAAACCTTTTGAATAACAACACTGTCCAACCACTGTTTGCATTCAATAAAATGTGTGGTTTTTTCCATTAACCGGTGTCTGCTGTATTTGTTCAGCCACCCATGAGAGTTGCTGTCTTTGGCAGTAGAACTGCCATTGTATAGCTTTTTTTTATACATTGCCAAATGTATAGCTGCTCTTCCACCCAGCCTCCAGAGATCAGGAGTCTATACATGGCCTTTCTCTCTCCACCTCTTGGTCTGCTTTCCAGACTTCTGTTTTTCTGTGCCTGAAGAGTGGCTCTCATTTAAAGCAGTGGAAGACTGCAGTTCAGTACAGCAATGCTGTAGTCTCCTTCACGTGTCACTTGGAGGTGGGTATTCCAGTGAGATGCAAGTGGATTGTAATAAAAGTGGACACTTTGTTTGCTTTGCCCTAACTATTGTTCCTCAGTGTTTGTGCTTGTTTATGGTTCTAAGTGTGGTACTGTGATGGTCACTGCAGGTGAAACTCCTCTTTGTGGTGAGCACCAATGTTTCTTCTTCAAAGACATGAAACCTCCTCTTGAGCTCTTGCCAGTTTGGGGGAAATCTTTAATGACTCCTTGCAAATTGATCCAGTAAATGTCTTGAGGTTTTCTATAGGATGAGTAGAGAATAAACAAATTGTACAATTATTTTTCTTACCCTAGTTGTTGCTAGGGTGTAGGCATTATTGTGAGAGGTTGTTTCTAGACCATGTTATTTATTAAAAGCTTCTGCCCACAAACAGCGAGGAGTGCAGAGGAGAGGAACAATGCTGGGGCAGAGAAGCACTAACTCTGCTCCTCCCAGAGGACCCATACCCTTGGTGTCTGGATAGGAGACCTATCCCATGGAGTCAATGGGAAGGGATGACCTTGTGGCTTAAAGGGAGGTTAGTCCCTCTGAGGGGCATGGGGTACAGGGAAGGAGCAGTTGGGGACTTCACAGCACTTATTATGGGATGTGTAGGGGGGAGATCAAAGGCAGGAAAAGGGAGTGATCAAGGATGGGAAGCACCATGGGAAAAACTGACAGGAAAAGGGCACAGAAGGAGGTGGCTGCACGTACACAGTACTCTTGTCTGGCCATGCCCTGTGTGTCATCAGTGCCGTCTGTCCTGTCTTCATAATAGCTTTTTTTTTGGTTCTCTCCGCATGGAATCTGTTCTGTGCAAGTGGATCTGAATGCCAGCAACTGGACAGACCTGAGGGCATGTGTAGTGTGTGGGTGTGTATGCCCTTGTGTTACCACCAGCAAAATCAAGTAGTGTAGCTGGTGAGTAGGGTAAGACATTTGGGAGCCAGGACGTGGCATAGCTGCACGTCTGGCTAAATGCTGTGACGATGTGTGTGAGAGTCAGCTGCTCAGGCTCCCAGGAGCTACTCTTGAGTCTGGAGACCAGTTGAAGAGTTTGCATCTGTGTGTGAGGACACTGGGAGACCAGGGAATCCTGGAGCCAGCTGCTGCATAGAGCCAATGTCTAAGGCTAACTCTTGGAGGGCTCCAGGGCGTGTATGTGCATGTTTGCATGCCCACCACTGCAGCAGGGCTGCAGGCCTTGAGGATTTGCCTGTCCTGGTACCAGCAACTGAGGAGACCAGCTCAGTCTCCAGGATGTGGAGCCAGCTGCAGGATGGCTGGTCTTGGGCACTAGAGGGATCTGTTGTATATATGTATGTTTCCCTCTAACAGGTTCATCCTGATCAGCCAGAGCCGGGAAGAGGATTAGGCTGTTTGTGCTGTGCTTGCATGTCTGCTGTGCTCTCTGCCTCCGGCCAGTCATGTACAGTGCGTGTGCGTTTCTATACGTGCACACATTTACATTATATACTTGCAGATTTTCTGTGCATGAGTGCCTATTGGGAATACATGCTCAGGCTTGCTACTGGCTGTGCCCTGAGGACATGGAACTGAACAGCTCTTCTCTATCAGGCCAGCTGATTCAGCAGCTCCTAACACTTGAAGCTGGAAGGGACCTCCCTGCTCAGAGCCGGGTCAACCAGAGCAGGTTGCTTTTTAATACCTTAAAGGATGAGACCTGGATAATCTGTTCCAGCGTTAACAACTCTCACAGTAAGGTGTTTTTTCACCGTCAAATGGAATTTAGTGCAATTTGGTGTGTTCTCACTGCTGCTTCTTTCACTGGATACCACTGAAGAGTGTCTGGCTCATTTTTCACTCCCATCAGGTGTCTTTATACAATGATAATAAGAGCCACACAAACATTCTCCTCTTGAGACTGAACAGCCCCAGCTCTCTCAGCCCGTCCTTGTATGTCAGATGCTCTAATCCCTTCAAAACCACTGTGGCCTTTCACTGGACTTGCTCCATTAAGTCCATGTCCTTCTTTATACTAGGGACCCCAAAATTGGATGCAACACTCCAGGTGTCTGACCAATGCTGGAATAAAGAGGAAGAATTGCCTCCTTCCACTTACTGGTGATGCATTTCCCAAAACGCAGCCCGGGTACCTTTGTATTCCTTTGCTAAAGGGCTCAGGTGCAACTTTCTGTTCACAATGACCTGCAAGTCCTTTCCTGCAAAGCTGCCTTCCGCTCCCCAGCTTGTACTGGTGCATGAGGCTATTCCTCCCCAGTGGTGAGGCTCAGCTTTTCCCTCGGTTCAACTTCCTGAATCTCCTCTCTTCTCATTTCTCCCCCCTATTAAGGTCCCTCTGCATGGCAGCACAACTATCTGAGGTATCAACCACTCCCACTTCTCTATCATCTGCAGTGACAGGCCAAAGTTTACATGTGCACGACACAAGCTCATAATCTTGTGTCAGCCTCATCCAGGCTTATCTGCTAGCTTGGGTATCTGCCAGGTAGCAACTTTACTGGTTACCTATACTTCATGTTAAGGACAGCTATTACTAAGAGTGATATACTAAAAACTCACAGTAAGAGCTTTGCTTGTCAGCTCTCTCTCTTGCTATAGTTGGAGGGACTTGAGTAGCCATGGTCTGTGTTGAACAGAAACCAGCCTTCTTGCTTCAGGTTGCAGTTCTTTAGATCTCTGCTTCTTAGCCCTCCTGTTATGGTTAAGCAAGACCTTCCCAGGCGCAGCAGTGTTAATTTATAGCCTTAAGAATTTAGAGCATTATACAGTTATGGAAACACTGTAATCTCTAGCAAGTCACATTGCTGAATGTGTAGCACTCAACTTCACCAACCTAGACTTGAAAAATAAATCTTGAGGTAGCTACTCTTCTCAAATGGAAGAAAGTCTTAGGAACATCAGTGAGAATTCTTCTTTCTCCTGGACAGTCTAGTCTGCAGGAGAAAGAAGTATTACTCACATGTATTTCATCAAACACAGCAGCAGCTGCTAATATTTCTTATGATTTAGGAGTAACCACAGGATCTGTAAAAAGATGGACTTGGATGTTAGATAGATATGCCTGTAATGGGGATGAAAGAAAAAAATCTGAAGTGACCAGCTGCAAAGGTATCCTTTAATCCTAATGCAATTGCACTTCCACGTTAAATCTGCAGTTAAATGGACAAAGACCATTGGCTGAAACTACTAAAGATGGATGTAAGGACCCTGCTGGAACTTATGATATGTATGCTGAAGGTCTCAATCACATTTGAAATAAGACAAAGAATTCTAACACAGCCTGCTCTGCCACAGGTTTATTTACAAAATATTATTTACAGACTATAACTGTCTTGAGATCTGATAAATAATAACATTTCCTCCATAGAGAAGGAGTAAGACAGACCACCTACACATTTTTCTGTTACAAATACCCTATTCCAGCCAAACAAGACTACTGTCTCTTTTAAAAAGGGGCAGAGAAAAATGGATACTTAAAGGGTTTTCTGTCCATGGCATAAGAAAAGGTATTAAGCAGTTTGGAGAGATGTAAATCTCCTCTCTGAAGAGTGCATGTGCAAAACAGCAACATGCTGAGGTGATGTGATCACACAAGTTACAGCGGGGTGTGCTTCTACTCCCAGTTTCTCCTCCAAAGAAAGAAGTACACCACAGGTTGGTGTTCAAGGCAAGAATAGCTGCATTAAAAAATATAAGCCTTACCAGCAGCCTGGTGAAGAACTGAATAGTTTGTTCCTGATGCAAAATAAGAAAGACACAAAGGTGCTGAAGTGAGAAGGAATGTATGCCAAGGAGTGAATGAGCCCTGTGTCTCTACCTGTCTGTATTCTTGTGCCTGCTCCCTGAATGTCCCAGTTTACCTTGAACCCTCATCTCCAACCTTAAAACATTACCCACCACCCTCCACCCACTTTGTATTCCATGTGATATAGTGAGGGTCTGAAACTCCAGTATGTGGACTACAGGGCCTACTTAGTGCTGCACAAAGTGGACTGCAGAAGACAGGGCTGAGAACAGTTTCTAAGATGGCTGCTCTGAAACGTACTGATGGCTGCTGTAGAGCTAAAGCAAGGGGGAACAGAAATGAGAGCAGGTGGTGTTGCCTCATGAGCTTTTTCAGTTCTGGTTGTTGGGCTTTGCTTGTCCAGTCACTCATTTGGAAGCAATTGCCATAGGAATGATTCCAAGTGATATCTGGTAAAGATGAGCATTTTTCAAGCCTAAGAACGCAATGACTGATCACTCCTTAAAGCCTTGGATGCTGCACAAGATCCTCTTCTGGTGGCCTGGAAGTGACACTCCCATCTGTTTCAAGTCCCTGAAGGAAATGGGAAAAGAAAGGAAAAAATTAATTGCTGTTCTTGTTCCTTAGGGACAAGGGTGTAGGTAAGGGCAGAAACAGTCACCAAGCATTAGCTCAGAAAGCTTCCTTTCCCTCAGTGCCTCCTAATACACCTAACTTTTCTCTAGAGGGAAGAACTCCTAGATATTCCTGCCCTTCCCTGGCTACCTCTGCCCACCCAGTCAACTGACCTCTCCCACCTCGTGACTAGGCCTGTGCTCCCAGTAAATCAGGAGCTGTGATTAAGTCAGCATGTGATAGGGGCAATGTCTCAACCCTTCAGCAGGTCTGTGCCTGCTCATTTGTTTCATGTAACTGCCCTGGTTGGAGCTGCCTCTACATCCCCGACAAAATAACACAGCTGTGTCCTCAGTCCTTCTGAGGAGCCCAGAAAGATTTGCTCTATGACACAACAGTGCCTGGCTGATGGAGTGGGGGGGATATCACTAGTCCATATGGAGCTTTTGGCAAGGAAATTATCTTACAAAGTCCTACAAGGGTGGGGAGATGGTCAGGTTAGAGAACTGTTTCCCATCTATTCTTTCCCACTGCTGTTTGTGTGTGATGTGAGTTCAGAGCAGCTGAAGATCCCCAAAGAGCCTCAAGTTAGGAAATTAGTCTCACAGTACGGGCTGCTCCCAATTCTGGGCTGATTCTTCCCTTTTAGGTCAAGAAGCTAGTCCACTTCTCCACTTCCATTTAACTGCATGGAGAAGGATGGAGAGAAGCCTTCCAAGTAAATATCATTGGTTGTTCAGACCACACAGGGACAAGCACAGCTCCTTGTAGCACAGACTGAGGTGCCCTGTGTGAGTGCCCTGCACTTACTCAGCAGTGAGCTCCAGAATGGACTCCATGGTGTCCAGGCCGGCAGTGCGGAAGTTGGAGATGTAGCGCTTCATGCGAATGGATTCCAGCCATTCCGGGATGGACCGGTAGGGGATCCCGTCAGATCCACTGCAGCTGGGGAGACGGAGTGTTACCCTAGAGACACATAAACCCTTCATTAGCCAGGCAATCACCTGAAATGGACAGCACAAGATGACAGTAGCCAAAGGGCAAGCAAGCACCCTCTGCCAGGGGTGGGCCTTCTAATCTGCTCTCTGCAAAGTGAGGTCAGAGCAGGCCGACGGCTCTGCCCTCTGTCACCAGGAGACAGACATGACCACTACCTTCTGCACACAAGGTGCATCTTTCCAGCCTCTCCTCCTGCTGGGGACTGGGAGGTGAAGCATCCCAGTTAACCCCTCCTCCTCTGGTGACAGCGTGCTTACCTGGGATCAAAGTCTGCAACAGGCCGGAGGAGTTGGGGACTTGAGATGAAATGTTGCAGCTGTGCCCGGATTTCCTGAAAATGTGGCCTCCTCATCCGATCGTGTGACCAGCAATTCTTCATGAGTTCGTAGAGGATAGATGGGCAATCCACAGGCGGGGGGAGCCGGTACCCATCCTCTAAGCTTTTCATCACCTGCACAGAGGACAGAGAGAAATCTGGCCAAGAGCAAAGAGTGCAGAAGAGCAGCCAGAGACCTCTGGGAGCAGCCATTCACCACTTCAGTGTGCAGGCAGGGAGGGGTTGATGCAGATTACACATGTATGACACAGGGTTTGGGCAGCACAGCACAGGATCAAAACACCTAAGGGATGCCAAAAACTGAAGTGGCATATGCATGTATTTTCAGTCCTTTACTAGTTTAGCTCCCATTTGCCACTTCTCATGTTCATGAGAAGTGAGGACAAGTAAGGACCAAATGGTCCTGGCACAGGCACAGTGAGAGAAGGGGAACCAGACTCTGAGGAATAATTTCAACAGCATGTTCTGAGCCTAGAATGAGACCAGACATAATGCACCAGAGCCAGACAAAGAAGAAAACAAAACCAATAGAGAACATCTCCAGATCCACATGCCACGGCTGATTTAACCACTCTTAATTTGGCTTATTGCTGTTGACACCTCAATACTTATTGCCCTTGACTTAGTTGCACTGATTTTTAGCAGGGAGGGAAACAGTAGTTATGTGTTCAAAAGAAAGTCAAGACTGTAGGCTGAAGGGGATCTACAAAAGTTGGGCCCACATGCCTCATGTATTTTTTAAATCAGCCCTTGAACTCAGTGTCTGTTACCTCTTGATTGGTCATGTGTCCATATGGCTTGTCACCAAATGACAGCACCTCCCACATGACGATTCCAAAGCTCCAGACATCACTGGCTGAGGTGAAAATCCGATGAGCAATGGCCTCTGGGGCTGTCCATCGGATAGGAATCTTACCACCCTGTAAAAGAGCAGAAACATAGCGTATCCAGCATGTATCATTGAGTCGTATTTCTCCAGTGTTTTCATGCAAGGACCTTACAAAGTGGTTCAGAGCTTGGGCCTACTTCATTTGAAGTGACATGTAACCACCTCAGGGAAATTTCTCAAAAGGAGAGAAATATTCTTGGAAAGTAAATGAGTTTAAGCCCTCTGTTCAGTTGAACGCTACACAAAAATCTCTGCTGTGGGAGTGAAGAGCCTGACACCAGTCACAGTCCTGCTTTGAAGGACACCACGCATTAGAATTACTGGAACTTTCATTGAAAGAGACATGGAGATGACTCTAGTCCAAAACTCTGATCACAGCAAGGCTATCTTCTAAGCTAGACTTAGTAACTGAGTCCAAGAGATCAGACCTCTTATTTTGTTTCTCATTTTAACACCACAGTCCCTCTGAATTTCTTAGCAAATGAAATCAACCTGGACTCCCGAGACAAAAGTACCACCTTCTGAACCATCCACACCATGACTTGTAATTTTACTACAGGTTTTCCTCAGAGACTACAGTTCATTTACAAAGCTGAAAGAGTGGCTTTGCGTTACCTTGGTTTCATAGGTTCCCTCTGCATCATTCTCCAAAATTCGGGAGAGACCAAAGTCAGACACCTTGCATTGGAGACTGCGTGTTACCAGGATGTTGCGAGCAGCCAGATCCCGGTGCACATAATTGTGTTCTGAAAGGTAGGTCATGCCAGAGGCTATTCCCTGCAGCATGCTCACAAGCTGCACAGGGCTAAATTTTTCCTCATTCTCCTGCATGGAAGAAGTGAGAGAAGTGACATTGATCCGCTTGGTTTCTAGTCACTGACCTTATCAACTTACAAAAATGGGCAGTGGTGAACAAGCAAAAAGGCAATGCTCCAGCCCAAAGGCCCCTTAGGTTCTTACTAAGGGACTGGTGGTGGTCTCCAGAGTCATTATTAGGCAGCTGCATTTCAACTACCCAAGACACCATTCTGCTCACTGAACAAACTGGATGGCATGAAGCTTCCGCTGCTGACACTGGAAATGTCAGTAAGCAGAAAGTAAGTGGATGTCTGGATCTTATCTCTAGTTTTATTTTAGGGCCCTAAATCCAGGTCAAGTGCAAGTTCTGGCAGTACACAAGCCTATTACAGATTGGAGTTTCTCACCCGGAGGAAGGTATCCAGTGCTCCATTTTCCATATACTCAGTGATGATCATCATTGGCCTCCCTTGAGGAAGATAAGAAGGTTTCAGCCTTTTTCAAATTCTCCTACTCATGCCTTTCAATGCTCTCCATATTCCCCAATGCAGAGAACCATGTCCAACCCCAGCTAATACCCCCACTCCACTGGCACAGCTGGCTGCCCCTTCTCCTTAGACGTCCCCCAATGATCTTGTACTCCTCCTTGTGTCGCACATAAAACCCTGCAGCGTCCCTTACACTATCCCAACTCCTCATCCACTCACCAACCCTAGGAGATCTCTCCTAACACTGCCTCAGGACTCTGTTGGAAATCCATACCTCTCCTTCCTTCCTCATTCTCTGACATGACAATGCCTGTCTTCTCCCAGAACAGCCTCTCTGACAGCAAACTCACTAAGAAAGGCCTGAGAAACGTGCCAGTTTCTGCTCTCATCCCAGGACTCTCTCACACACACTCTTACTTACTTTTGGTGACAACTCCCTCCAGACGCACAATGTTCGGGTGATTGAACTGCCCCATAATTGTTGCTTCACGCAGAAAGTTCCACCACTGTGAGTCTGAGTATGTTGATTTCAGAGTCTTGATGGCAACCACAATACGTTCTTTCCCTGGGAGTCGCAGGGACCCACGATAGACCTCCCCAAACTCCCCTGAAGACAACCAGAGGCAAAATGTCACAGATGAACCCAAGGACAGGCAACAAAAAAACAACTAAAAGGGAAACTAAAAGATGGTGAGAGCAATAAGTAACTCACCCTCTCCAATCACATTCTCCATAGTGACACAAGAGACGTCCAGTTCCTTAGTGAATTCCAGCACCCCTCTGCTGGGGTCATCATATGGTTGCAGGTCTACATAGGGTTTCAACCAGACCTTCTCTATGGTAAAGGGAAACAAAAGAGCAAATTAACCTGTCAACTCTTTGGGCAACCTCTTTAAAGAATAACTACAAAAGCAGAAGTGAATCCATGAGCTTCTGACAACGGCAGTAAAAAAATCTACCAAACCTACACTGAAGAGTAGAACTCCCATGGGAAGAAGCATGAAACATCAGAAAAGCCATGCCAGTGTCTGGTTTGAAACTAGTGTTTCTTTTCATTCCTTCCAACACGTTCCAGGCTTCCCCCTGGTTTTATTACCCCTTTGAAGCTCACCTCGCTCAAAGCCCGAAGTACTGTAATCTGGCCGTGCGTGTCTCCGACGAGCCCTCCTGGAACATCAGAAAGAGTAGTAAAAATAAAATGGTCCGCAGATAGCAAAGGGAAAAGCAAGACCTCCAGCATGTCTGCCCTAGTTGGTTAGGGACAGAGTTCAGGGTAGCACAGAGCAAAGTGGAACCAGACACTGCACCTACTTGGAAAAGTACGGCTGGCAATAAAATGTGACAGTTCATTAGCATTTAGAAATGGAGCTTTGTTTTCATACAGGGAGTTTTGTGCTGAGTTACAGATGAATTGCTGTTTATTTTATGTTTTCTGTACTCTTTCAGTAGAATATCTGATCTTCTTAAAACCAAGCAATAGCAGCCTTATAGACATCGAGAAGGAAAGTAGAATTTTGTATATGGGTAGAAGACGCCAGCAGTAATGGTATATGGAAAATAGTTTGAAATGACTGGATACATGTATTACCACTCAACTGGTCAGCAGCTATAGAAATGATTGCACTGTAACAACGTTTTTATTCCTCTGTCATGATAACAATATGAT
This sequence comes from Edolisoma coerulescens, assembly GCA_013397115.1. NCBI lineage: Eukaryota > Metazoa > Chordata > Aves > Passeriformes > Campephagidae > Edolisoma > Edolisoma coerulescens. Next base: position 8,561 of record VWZW01006985.1, on the reverse strand, counting down.
GCTGCTGGATTATAACAAAACAGAAAACACCACATTTTCCTCTGTTTCCAACAGCAAACATTATCTTAAAATATCAATCCCTCCAATCCTGCTAATCAAAATTACTTACTGAGACCCTTTCCATCTTGCTGCAGAACACTGGTGTTTTTCTTCCCTAACTAACCTCTACCTGTACAATATCCTGTGGGAAATCAGGGCCTCCCTTTCTCAAGCTCCCATAGCTCAGCTATTCCTACATCTATACCTTTTTTAATACCAAAAATCAGTACTTACTTCCGCCGAAAGATGAGAAATCCCAGAATTAGCCCAATAAATAGGAGAACTCCGAAGACAATAGAGACTATGACTCCACCAGACAGAGCTCCTGTGTCTACAGAAACAAAGAGAGAGGCCATATCACTTTAAAGACCAGTATCTATTTGCCTGGAACATACCAACCACCTTCTACCAGTTAACTGCTTTAGGCAAGTTACAGCCATTTGTCTTCCAGGCAGCAGAGCCACCACATTGGAGTCCTATCATACTGTTATTCATGTGCGTGGAGCACCTTCTGGTGGTTATCTGGTTGACTCTTATCTACAGCCTTGGTCTTCCAGTTGAGTAATTTATCCCTAGGTCTGATTTCCTACTTAAATTCCATGACACTTTCAAAAATGAAGAACAGATGTTCCTTCCCTCCCACTCCTCTCCAACAATCCTTTCAGATCAGGCCCTTCTTCCTGTTCAGTACCTGATTTAAGCTACGGAAAAGCAAAGACACGATTTTCCCCAACTGTTCAAAGTGACCCTCTTCTTGTTTATGAAATTAATTACATGCTCCCCTCCCATCAATATCTGGGGATGTTCCTTTGCCTAATGACCCTGACAAAAGGCCCTGTCTGCATAGGACTCCTGAAACAAGTACTGACTTACAAACTTGCCGTCTAACATCTTATTCCTGTTTTCTCCATACTGAGCATCAGGTGGTTTCATTTTGAGGTTGGATAGCTTTCAGACAGTGTTCACATAACACAGGCCGTCTCCTTCCGTTTAGGCTCTCAAGCAAAGCTAGGCATTTCCACAAAGTATATTTGAATTCATCAGAGAAAATGCTAAATTACCTCTGTCAGTGTTTTTAAAACTTATTTCCCATAATTTAAAAAATATTTTAAAAATTTAAAATGCATTAATGAAAAAGTAATGAGAATCTACTTATTTTTAATATTTTCCCAAAAGAGACTTAGGAAAACATCTGGAAGAAAGAAAATCCCCAAATATTTTTTTTTTTTTAATAAATGAGCAGATTTTAAAGCAAGGAACAGATGATACAGAGAACTATGTGGGGAAGTGTTTCCTAACATCTAGTCCAATGGTCAGCATCCATAAAGCCTAATTAACAGTAGTTATTCTTCCTCTGATGCTGACTCATCCCACTAAAATTATTAGAAATCACCAGCTTAGTTAAGCAGAAATCAAGAGGCAGAGTTAATGTCCTTGTTTTATTAAAATCAAAAAGCTAAGATTTGTAGGGTGAAATAGTATCTTTTTACTAATAAAATGGGCAAGCTTTTAGATATATAGGACTTCTGCAGGAATTTAAGGGATCTAAACGATCAAATTCAGATTTAAATAAAAAATTGCCACTCCTTGCAAATCCTGCTACACTAATATTCTCAGACTATAACAGCTAAACAATGCTTCTAGTATTATCAAACAAGAACACCCATTAAATGAAACCTTGCTGGCACTTCTTTTTAATCCCTTTCATATTCAAAAAACCTTTGTCTTGGCATGATGAGGTGATCAACTTTTATTTGAAATAAAGCATAATCTTGATGAAAGTATTTTCTAACTTACTCTTTCTTAATCAAAACAATTGTGCATGCTAATTTACATCGTCTTTACAGGGCCTTTGTAGCACATTATTTAATTGGTTAAATCTAATTTTTGTTATCATCATTTGTCACTGTGACTTCATGAAGATTTTACCAAAAGCTCCGGGTGCCAAAAAGAGCCCAACCTTTATATTCCAGTAATGGTATCCCAAGTCCTTATCAGCTTTTACACTGTTAATTTAATTATTTAGTTACATTAAGGTATGCTTTTGCTTTCCTCCATGTCCTTATTTCATTACAATAAACCTAGTCTTTCAAATGCAGCACTTCAATGCATGTATTTCTAAAGTTATCCATAGGGTCAGTAGCAGTCTGTGGAATGAAGAGAGAGCAAACTCCATTACAGAAAACTTCAGATTAAGGGGAAGTTTCTGGGTGACCCAGGGGAAAAGGAGGTTGGATGTCTGGCCTATATAAGATGTTCTTTGACACAGGAGAAAGGTCCTCTAGTGGCCCTGACAGCTTGGCCTTCTACACATTGTGCTTTGGTGAAGAACCTTTTTCAGTGGCACAAACCATCTCTTTGGGCAGAGTTACATTCAGGAGCTGGACTACATACAGTGAAACTGATAAAGCTGGAAAAAATAGTGCTGAGGTCCTCTGAGTGCTCCTTTTCACTAGTAATTGGCACACAAAAGGAGGCATGTGGTAATCATTTCACCAGCATTCAAACCTAGAAACATTAGCCAAAATCAAAATGTCTTTCAAGAACTAAATGAAGGTCTGGTTAACTATTGTGTCCGTACAACACACTAAACTGAGACTGATCATGTCTGAATGGGAAAGTACAAGTGAATTTTATAAGACAGCAAGGAAACAGGAAAAATGCCTTTTGTCTTTACAAAGCAACAGGCTTGGCTCTGGTGACACGGAACTCAGGAGTGTGGTCTCTGTGCCTTACAGCCAGCAGAACATGAAAAGAGATCCATGTACCATGTGAATATATCACAATCTGATGGGGAGGTGAGTTTCTCCCAGATGAGATACCAGTGCTTGTCCTTTACCTGGCGGAAGGGTGCGAAATTCCTGCTCTGCAGAGTAGGGCCCAGGCCCAAGGGGTGTGATGGATCTCACACGGAGCAGGTAGGCTGTGTCTGGCTGCAGGTCTCTCAGAGTGACATTCGGCTCAAGAAGGTGCTTCACTGTGTAACGTGCCTCCTCTCCCTGCGGGAACCAAACAGGATCAAGTAACAAATGCATGCTGAACAAGAGGACACTTCCACCCCTTTGGGTCAAAGGGGGAAGAGCAAATCAGGCAGGCCTTACCTTCTCAAAGAACATGACCTCATACTCCACTGAGGTCCGGCTGCGTTGCCGTGGGGCAAGCCAAGAAACAGAAAGACTACTGTCATCTCTCTGTGTCAGGATAAACTGGGATACTGTCACTGGAGCTGCAGGGGAGAGAACACAGAACATGAGGGAGAAATACAAACATAATGAAAACTAGGTCCTCTCTCCACCAGAAGCTCTGGTCGTACCATGCAACTGCAACTGAGTCTCATTGCCACTGCCACTCCCTCATCTTTCTCCTGTGTGGTGGAAGGGAAATGAGGTCTCCAGTTGTAATTAATTGCCTTCCATGAATAGCGTGCTTCTGCCCCAACAGTGGAAGCATAACTTTGGCCCTCAAAACAAAAACAGTGTTCCAAGAAATCGCATTTATTCCAGAACTGCACTGAAAGTGTCCAATTTGAAATAAAAACGTTAGGATTTTATGCTCTACAGCAGCAGTAGCACAGCTATCCTATGTAATGATTTATGAATGCAGCTGCATTGCATAAGGGCACAGTGAAACTCAATGCTCAAAATCTCTCAGCTGACTGCAAATGCATGCTGTTCATGAATAAAAAGATAATTCTGAAGAGTCTGCAAGGACTGAGGAGTTAAGCCTGGTTCTCTCCTTGTCCTTCATCATCATCAGGAAGTGATGAGGCAAGCCAAAAGTAGCTCTGCTTTTCTAGCTCAGAGTTATGCTGCCCCCGCATAGCATCAGGAAGAAAAGTCATATTTTGTTACTAAATTAGAACCCGGGGAATGCACCAAGGGCTGTTGAGCACTGTGATGTCACTTTTCTATAATCACATTTCACAGTGCTCTGGAAAGTATTTACAGGACAGCCAAACTAGCCAGATTGAAGCTAACCTACAGAAATGTGTCAAGATTTAACATCCTCATCTCTCTATGCTTCCAAAACCTTTTCTTTTCCAGTTACATCAGGGTTTCTGTTGTGTTTGGTGTTTTGCAATATCTGAGTCACGGGAAATATTTCATGACACAGCCCTCGTTCTTCCTGTCACACAGGTAATGATACTTAGGCTGTGTGACAGAGAGGGCTTCATCCTCATCACCTCTGTTAAGTTCTTGGTGGATTCATAGCTCTTGGTGGATAATGATTACTGCTATTTTGATTTGCAAGGAATATGACTCATGGACTTTACATGCCAGGGGCAGAGGTACTTTAGAATCCTTATCATACCATACCAACACATGTGCAAGGCAGAAGGAGAAGATGGAGAAAGCTTAAATATTCACAGAGATTCCTCTTCCTTTTCATGATGAGCAGGAAGAAATTTTCTCTGCTTCTGCTAACCTGCATGTCCAACTGAGACCCAGACAGCTGGAGCAGTTCTCTGTGGAGCAGGTCCCATTCCTGAGACACCATTATGGGCTTCCACAGTGAATGTGTAGTTGGTGTAAGCTTCTAGGCCATCCACGTCCACTGCAGGTTTCGTAAGACCAGAGGCACTGGGGGAGAACACCACGCCAGCCTCACAGGGCTCACAGGACAGGAAAGGGCAGCGCTGACAGAAGACTGTGTAAGTCAGGTCCTTCCTCCCACCGTGGTCACTGGGTGGCTGCCACCACAGACTCAGCTGGGTGCCAATGAGGGAGAAGCTGACATTGCGGGGAGCCGAGGGCGGGCCTAAAAAGAGCATGAAAGAGAGTGTTAGATCCAGCTGTTAATTCCCAAAGTTCTGTGGCACCTTCCCATCTGCTGATGCATTTCAAATGGAGCCCTCTGTCCACCCCAGCCTCTCCTTCTCTCATCTCTCATCCCCATTTCCCAAACTTTTGTTTCCTTCCCCATATCCTTGTTTGTGGAATCACAGAATGGTTTGGGTTGGAAGAGTCCTTAAAGATCTAGCTGCAACCCCCTACCACGGGCAGGGACACCTTCCACTAGACCAGGTTCCTTCAAGCCCCATCCAACGTGGCCTTGAACACTTCCAGGCACCCACAACTTCTCTGGGCAACCTTTTTCCATGTCTCATCACCCTCATCATAAAAAATTTCTTCCTATCTAAACCCATGTCCCATCTAAATCTACCCTCTTTCAGTTTAAAACCACTGCCCCTTGTGCTGTCACTACAGGCCTTGGTATAAAAACCCTTTCTTCATCTCTCTTGCAGGCCCCACAGGTATTGAAAGGCCACAAGATGATCTCCCCGAAGCTTTCTCTTCTCAGGCTGAACAACCCCAATTCTCTCAACCATTCCTCATAAGAGAGGTGTCCCATCCCTACAATCATTTTTAGTGCCCTCCTCTGCACCTGATCCAACAGGTCCATGTCCCAGTTGTCCTAGGAGCCCCAGATCTGAATGCAGCCTGCNTCACTACAGGCCTTGGTATAAAAACCCTTTCTTCATCTCTCTTGCAGGCCCCACAGGTATTGAAAGGCCACAAGATGATCTCCCCGAAGCTTTCTCTTCTCAGGCTGAACAACCCCAATTCTCTCAACCATTCCTCATAAGAGAGGTGTCCCATCCCTACAATCATTTTTAGTGCCCTCCTCTGCACCTGATCCAACAGGTCCATGTCCCAGTTGTCCTAGGAGCCCCAGATCTGAATGCAGTCTGCCAGATGAGGTCTCACAAGAGCAGAGTGGAGGAAGAGAATCCCCTCCCTTGTCCTGCTGGCAGCTCATGCCCAATTTTTCACCCACCAGTATCCCCAAGCTCCTCTATGTGATGCTGCTCTCAATAAGTTCATCCCCCAGCCTGTGTGGATATTGTTCTTTCTTTCTATGTGCAACTCACGGGTGCAAGCAATGTTCTGGCCCTCCGAAGGTGCTCGGTAGAAGCCTGCATTGCAGGAACAAGACGTAGCCCCTGACTCGTTGGACAGGCTGTTGGGGGGGCACTTCAGGCAGCGCTTAGCTTCTAGAGAGTGGCGGTAGAACCCTCGCTGGCAGGCTGTGGAAGGGCAAACAAGCCAACATAAGATAACCAATAAACCCAGATAAACAAAAAACCACCTGGCAGTTTTGTTCAGCTTCTTGAACACTCCTTTATCTGCCTCCATTTTCTTAGTTCACAGAAATATTTAGGTTGGAAGGAACACCTGGCAGTCACCTAGATCAACCATTTCAGAGCAGACAGAGAGAAGATGCAAACTCAAGGTAGCATCAGTATTATGACAGGACTTGTAGACTGAAGATGGGGGATCTCATTCCTCACAGATGCTGTATGAATACAGAATCCAGCCAACCTCAGAAACTTCTTCCAATGTAAACACAGACTGGTCCCCACCTTGCCCTTCAAGCTTTCCACACCATAAATAAGAGCCATAAATAGTAGGTACAAATCCTTGCACTCCTCAGAGTCTTCTGCTTGCTGACTTCATATGGGGCAGCCAGTAGGCTTTTTAGTAGAAGCATCTTTGCTGCTTTCAAATGTTGTACCAGAGCATCACCTAGCAGGGCCCTCGGGAATATCTAGGAAACTATCAGTTCACCTAACAGTATTGATGTAACTGGCTATGGAGCCAACACAGTCTGCAAGAGAACAGGTGTCACGTGTTTTCTGCTTCCAGTCCTACAAAAATGAGCAGCCACATTCGCCAAGTATAACATCTGACAACCTGTTTTTGCTGTGTTACCATGAGCTCAATCTACAGAAGCTCTGGTCAGCTTACCAGTTATCTCGAGACCAATGCTTCACCTCTACAGTTGTGTAGCAGGGAGGAGAAAATGAGTGACGGAGCTTAAGGCAACCTGTGAATCTAATGGTTTGCCAGCCTGTGCTAAATGAACCAAATATTCTTCAGCTAAAGAAACAACCAACCTATTGCTAATCAGATGGTTGAGAAATGCATACACTAATTTTCTGCCAGAGCTACCACTTTGCATTTAACTTGCATACAGAGGGAATGACCCTTTTCATATTGCACTATAAAAGCAACAATATCCTGTGTAATCCCTCAGGAGATCCCAATGGAGAAAACCATCTGTTCAGGAGCCTCATACAAATGGCTTACTGTGGTGGAACATAGCATAGGAAATGATTCTTTATCCAGAAGACAAAAAAAAAACCTAGCCATTCCTACTACGTGACACAGAGGAATACCTGAGGGATCTTGAAAACTTTCCACTAACACAGGACAAACAAGACTACTCATCATCAGTCTGCAGGAGGGATGCTTAAAGAGCCCAGGAAAGAGAAATAATCACGAGTAGGAGCAACCAGCACCTTCTGATTCTGGGAAATGACAGAACCATTCAGGAAAGTCTATCATTCTGAGATACAATCATGCAACTATGTGATTAATGATAGCAAAGGCCATTGAAAATAATTAAAAGGCTCAAGTATTGATTGTCACGGCCCAAAGAGATTCCATTTATTTTCCAGATCAAATAATCTCTTTGAGAAACAGGCAGTAAAAGTCACTTTGATCTTCAGGCTGCTCACAGCTGAGAACACTTCTACATGCTGGACTGAAGATGAAAGTTTTGAGGCCTCCTGTCACTTTGCTCCAGCATAAGATTCAAGAGTACCTGACATTGGATCGGTTTGGGTCAGGAGAGCTTTGACATGAAAAACAAAGGAAGTGCATGGCCACATTCTTGTATAACACAGAGGTTCTGAAGTTGCCTGCATAATACTACCTGCACAAATATGAGACAATATACACATACTCCTATCAGGCTGAGACCGTCTGCAAGTAAATTATGGAAATTTGGGGTTGAGGACCTTTGCAGGAATCAGAGACTCAGTCAGGTTGGAAAAGACCTCTGAGATCACTGAGTCCAACCTGTGACCAAACACCACCATGTCAACTAGACCACGGCTCTGAGTGCACCTTCAGTCTTTCCTTACACAACTCCAGGGATGGTGACTCTGCCACCTCCATGGGCAGCCCATTCTAATGTCTAATCACCTTTGTGTGAAGAAATTCTTCCTAATGTCTAACCTAAACTAGCTAAAGACTACGTCCTCTTGTCCCGTCACTTGTTGCCTGGGAGAAGAGACTGATCCCCACTTGGCTACACCTTCCTTTCAGGTGAGAGCAATATGGTCTCTCCTGAACCTCCTTTTCTCCAGGCTGAACACCCCCAGCTCCTCCAGCTGCTCCTCATAAGACTTGTGCTCCAGAACGGGTAACTCCTACCCCAGCAGAGCCTCTGTTCCTATCGTTCTGAGCTCCAGTGCCACTCTAGCCCACCGCCCAC
>VWZW01006984.1:399940-414295 GCA_013397115.1 Edolisoma coerulescens | reverse complement strand
GGGCCCGTCCCCGCCATCCCCCGCAACACTCCCGGTGCCAGCACCGCCCCTCCCTTCGGCCAGGCTCGGACCACCACGGACAGGCACAGCGATGTCACGTCTTTAATTTAAAAATAAATAAATATGTACACACACAAACCCATGTTCAAGCGCTTGGTGCACCCAGGAACACCCTTTCCTCCCGCCAGAGCCCCACAAAGAACCCCAAGGACCCTCTGGAGAAGGACAGCGATGCATTTCCCCAGCACGGGCTCCAGAGAGGATTCTCCCTTTCCCTGTGCAGCACCGTACAAACAAACACAGCCTGGCCTGTTTGCCACCGCAGAGGTCCCAGGCCTCACGCCCTCCCTCACAGCACACACCGGGACCAGCACCCTGACCCTCCCGGCTTAGAACGAAGAACACTTATTGCTTTTGGGGAGGTTTTTACCTCCCTCCTGCTTTTCCCAGCTGATTGTGCTTCCCACAGGAGGTCTCCCACCTCCACCAAGTACTCAAGATCTTTGGATGAAAGGTACAATCTGGTTTCAGTGCAAAATGCTATGGAGGAGTTCAAGCTCCGTGCAGGACATTACGAGTCCAGGAAGTCGCTGGATTTGGTCTCCCTGCCTGTATCCCTCTACAGCCACACAGGAATGACAGGGAAGACACCAACCCTGGAACCAAGTCCAACAACCACTTCAATACATTTTTAATATATTCTACAAGCTATTTAATATATAAAAAGCAACATTATTTTCACTTTTTGTACACACTCGTGCTCAAAAGTGGGAAATATCAGAATTAGGGCTGCCTGCTCTGCCAGCCACCAACCTGGAATGACCCAGATTTTTTGCCCTTAAACTCTTAAATTCTGGCACCAAGTATGTTCCACACCAAGCCCCTCAAAATGCCCTATTCACTGGTGCTCTTCTTGTTCCAGGTGCCCAACAAATTCTACTCAACGACCCCCTATGTTCCTACAAGATTTCCTACAAATGGAGCACAAATGTCAGCATAAAAATGCAACTTAGAGAGTCACTGTGTTGTTTTTTTCCTTTTATGACACACCACCACCTGCAATGTTCTCCTCCTTGGGATGAGAGCTGGGATGTTTAGGGCTTGTGTGCAGGAACACGAGGCCTCCAACTTCACTTCCCAGTGCAAACCCCAGAAAAGCTTCTTTTCCTGCCAAACGTCCCAATGCTGTAGGGATGGGACAGGGACATGGAGGGGACACGTTGTGGTACCAACATTCCCAGTTCCATCCAGAGGGACTCGTACACCACTGCACCAGTGCCCAGCACATGGACAGTCTGAGCTTTAAAGGCAGGTTTAATCCTGGCATTTCCCAAGCTTTTGAGCATTTGCTCCCTAGGTTTCAGCCAAGGCCACCTGTGAATCCTGTGTGACTCCAGTTTCAGGAACGCTGCAACAGCAGAGCCTTGCTCAGGTCTCACTGACTCACACTGCCAAGGTCAGAGGGGAGCAGTGCTGGTCTGTGAGCCCCCACCCTGGGCAGGTACTCCCTGGAAGAGCAGGTCATTCAATGCAGGGCACACACCAAACTGCCTCGGGGGGTTAATGGTGCTCAACTGGAGTAACACTGGTCTAACACTGGTCTGAGGACAACCCAAGCTCAACCTGCCCTTCAAGGCCTGGCTGTGTGAAGGAAGATCAAGAAAAAACAGGACATTGCCACATGGATTTTTTTCTTTGCATTATCATGTCTACAGTGAAACATTCGTAGCTGCTCAACAGAGTAAAAATATGCTACATGAGAACTGTACCAGAAAAAGCAGGGCCCTGGGAGAGCTGGGGAAGAGTGCAGATAAAAACCGGAATGGAAAAGCCAGCTTCAAAATATGCCACTGGAAACAGACGAGGGAATGACCACAGTTCTCCTTTCCCATCGGTCTGGCAGACACTGGAATCGGTGCAATTCCCAGACTCCCATCATCTGGTCGATGTTGGTGTCGGGACGGGCACAGCCCTCCCTTGGAGCAGCACGGGATGCGATCCCTGGGACAGTGGGAGAGCTGGGAATGTGCTCAGGGCTCACCTCGGGCAGGGACTGTCCCTCCTGCACTGGAAGCAGCCCAGCTCTCTGGCACAGCCCGCAGGGACAGGGGGAGCTGACCCCCAGCCCCGAGCACGGCGCTGCCCGGGGATCCAGGGAGCTGCAGTCCATAGGAAACACGGGAAGCTGAGAGGTTCCTGCTCTCTGGGAAGCACACACAGCCTGGATGGCAGACAAACCACCCACGCAGACGGGTTCCGAACTCAGAGCTCGTCCTGGGGAATTCATTTACAAAGTGCCACTGGTCCTTGGAACCAAATCTAATGTACAGGATATATTTACAACAAACAGCTCGTGCTAGCCCCTCTCTGCACTACCTGCAGACTCTTTACAACAGACTCCTTCCCTTTTCATATGAAGGAAAATAAAAACATAAGTTAAAACAGCAATAAGTAAAACTACGGCAAGTGTGCGTCCTGGTCAGCCCCCTTTATGCATCCCAATCAGACTGGAGAGCTTCTCACAGTGCTCAAGTTTCAGGGACTCTGCTTTCTGTTTTAACCGCTCATCTCTGTAGAGCTTGGCCAAATTTGACAAATCAGACTCTGAAAGATGAAGAAAAGAGATGTATTAGGATGAAGCCGTGAGCCTCCTTTAGAGAACTGTTTCTCAGTGCTTTGTTATCCTTGTGGCACTTTTAAATTTTAATTTTGGTGGGTATTGAAGCCAGGGAGGTGAACAACTACCCAAGGGACTTGTCTGAAAGGCCTCCCTGCCCTTTCATTAACAATCTCAAAGGTACTTTGCATTTTGTTCCTCATCTTCTCAAAAGCCACATAAAGCTGAAATAATCCCATTGTTTAAATTATTTCCCCTCAGTAATTCAGAGAAGTTTCTTTTGCTGATTAGCTGAGGAAGTCTTAATATAGGTTTCTCCCTGAAGAATAATTTGGCTGCAGGATTAGATGCACCGAGGAGAACAGCAGTAATTTACTTCTGAAAAGGTCAACATCTCCGTAAGCACAGGCTACCTGATGACACTCAATTTTTCAAAGAGCTTTTATACACCTTACAAGCCCCTCATTTTACAAAATTATTCAGGGTGGAAAGAACTTCAATAGATCCTTTCATGCCTTACATCCTCTGTCCCCGTCCCACTGAAATTTAAAGCCATTTAACCCTCCTCCCACTCACCGAAAAGCTTCACAAACTGACAGGCAGGAACAGTTCATTTTAGAGCAGGAATCCATTTACAGGTTTATAACCAAAATGTCACTCAAGCAGTGCTGGGTACAGCCTTGTCAAGCCTCCAGCAAAAAACAGGCTCAGGAAATTGTCCCTGAGCCCAGAGTCCCTGGAGTTGTGCTGTGGAGAATCTCAGTTTACACTTATCCAATTGGGGAAAATTATTCCCTGCACTTTTGACAGTGTTCATTCCATCACATTTGCTCCTTGTGGGTTTCAGTCTTTTACAGAGTAGTTCCTTTGAAGCCTTTTCTTCAAGGAGGTCCTAAAATACTGAATTCCAACTATATTTACATTGGATATACAGAAGAAATTCTTCCCTGTGAGGGTGGGGAGGCCCTGGCACAGGGTGCCCAGAGAAGCTGTGGCTGCCCCTGGATCCCTGGAATGTCCAAGGCCAGGCTGGATGGGGCTTGGAGCCACCTGGGATAGTGGAAGGTGCCCCTGTCCATGGCAGGGGTGGAATGGGATGGGCTTTGAGGTCCCTTCCAACCCAACCCATTCCATGATTCTATGCTACTTATCCTGATTCTGTTTTCAGATGCCTCTTTGTGACCCCGAGCTCTTTGCAGCCTCACTTTCCAACTGAGCCATCCCAGCTGAACCACCTCCTGAAAAAACCTGGGATGTGCTTTTTGAACTTAACTGTGCCAAGGATTTCAGAAGACCCAAACCCACAGCACAGCCAACTTGCACACACTGCTCTGCTGAGGAGTCTGCTGCAGCACTATAAAACTGCCTAGCTGAACAAAGTACCAACCAATCCATTATTTCAAGGTTTTCCTTAAGGTTGTTGGACACCAGGTAACACTTTTCAAGTCATAAAACCAAGGACTTTAAAAACCAAACTGTTCCTGAACTACTCATCTCTGTCCATTTTGCTGGTGCTCAAGGGAAACGTGCCCTCAGTAAACACAACAAATGTACTATAAATAAACATTGGACGGACAAAAAGCTCATCACACAAGTCCAACACTTCAGCAAGGATTAAGGGACCAACACTGTGCAGCAACAGCTGACTAAGAACGGCCTCAGCATCTGCAGAACTTTTCCCCAGCACTCCATCCTGTATTCAGAGTTTATTTTTACAAACATGACTGTCCTAAGCTCAGCCCAGTCTCAGCTACGGCCCAGATGGGAAGCACTCTGGAAATGGTTACTTTTGCTGACAGCGGTGCCCTCAGACTATGCCAACTGTGGCTGCTGGAAATGTATTTGCAGCTGGTGACTAACACAATCCCTAAGTGTCCCAGGCTCTGGAGGAGCACGGTTTGGCAGGCACTTGGCATTCCAGGCTGGATCATCTCCCCTCTCTGACTCCTGGGCTCTCTCACACTCACAAACCCTGTCCCCCTCTTTGGGGCTGGGCTCTCCTCAGCTCCAGGTCTCTGTGAAAGAGACAATGTGGTGACTTTCAGTTGCACGAGGTCAATTAAAGGGATTTTTCTGTAAGAAATAAACTCTCTCCCTGTAGCAAGCCTACATTTATGAGTATGAACAGCCACATTATCCCTGGAGGCTGCTCCTGCCAGCCACAGATACTCAAATTTCCCAAGCCAAACACACCAAAAACTTCTGGATTTTTATGCTTTTATAGTACGGGTTCTTTTCCTTTTTAACTTCAGAGCCCACACCTTTTTATTTCTCTTTAAAAGCAGGATTGGTAACTTTTATGTAAAATAAGCCAAAACAAGCCTTCCCATCAAAAACCTGTCAAGAGTCTGGAGTCCGCAACACTATTCCCGTAGGATTAAATGAGTCCTGTTTAGACAAATTGTGTGTGTGTTTCTACAATGATGCAACTGGTCAAGAAACTGAAAACAAGTGCAAAGGCACTTTTTAGCAGTGTGCTGAGGACTGTTCTGCACGGAGCAATTTCAAACCCCCACCAGTGTTTGAAAGCAGCTTGTCTGCTGCTGAACATTCCCATAGACACAACTTGTTCCAGCTTCCTTTACACGCAGCACTGCTTGGTGTTGACTCATTTGAAGGTGATGAGTTCTTTAGGTGAATAAAATCAGTGAATAAGATCAGTCACAAAATCCCAGCCTAAGCTACTCTTTGTAACTTGATTTCTGTTATTTCTTACCATTCTGCAAGCAGCAGGAATTTGCTGTCTCTTCAATGAACCAGATTAGGAGCAATTAACAAGTAATAAAATGTGGGGTTAACATGCCTTAAAATATGGGTTTAACGTGCCTTTATTTGTACCACTGATCCGCTCAGGGCTGAGTGAGAATAATGATTTTGAATGCTCACATCTGTGTTCTCTGTTTCTGCATTCAATTCTTGTTTTTGAAAGAGTTGAAAATGGTGAAAAACACAATCTCCAACTCAGCTAAAGATAGAAAATGCAAATAACACCAAACCACGGAAACATGCTCTGAAAACTGATACCAGGAACACAGCCCACTGCAAGAGGGCCAAGAGCACCTGGACACGCTCTGGACTCTCCAGGAGAAATTTTAAGGAAAAAGTTACAGAAACTTCTTGTGGAGCCAGTCAAAGCAAAACTGATTCTGCTCCAGCAAAGGAAACATGGAATAGGTGATGTCTCAAGATCTTTTCCAGCCTAGCAATCTGTCAGGGCTAGATAAACGTGGTGGGTTGTATGTTTAAAACATCACTAAGGGTTATTCAAGCATAAAACCTGAGCGGAAAAAAGTGTCTCAAATGGTGAAGTCTACTTTCCACTCGTCTCTCAGAATCACTTCAAATGTATTTTGACAGATCTCAAGAATAGCAAATTCAGTGTAAAGAGCAGATGTGAGACACCTTAAACCAGTGCAAGGCTGAGATGTTACAAGAATTGGAAACTGAGGCTAAAAACAGCAGAGCTTTGTGTGAAGCACAACCACCCCCCAGCCCCTGAAACACACGTGGGACAGAAATAACTTACTTTGCTGTTTCTCCTTCCAGCAGCTGGTCTGAATATAGTCTATGTAATCTTTCTCAACTGTTTTCTCAAGCTCTTGAAGTTCTGCTCCTTGATAATTCTTTTCAAAGTTCTTATCAACATAGTAAGGCACCTGCAAGTTCTCTGTTTCTCTGCTGACAACGTGGCCTATGGACCTGTGGGAACAGCAGGGAGAATTCAGATGTTTCAGCTGTTCAGACCTCAAGAAATCAAGAGCTGTTTCTCCATATTAGCATTTCCAGAGGACAATATTTACAGCAATGTTTGTACAGTTCATTTCTGCAGGATTATGGCTCCCTCAACCACCCAGTCAGGAAATTACAAGTCTCAGGCACAGCAAGCTGTGCAGTACAAACAGAATCAATCCACCCTCCTGCTACAACCACAGGAAAAAATCCCAGATGGAGAGGTACCAACACAGTTCCTTCCAAATACTGTGTTTGTTCCCAACAGTTCAGTCAAGACACTTCTAAAACATAAGAGCAAATTTTATCTATGAGCCCTGCAGACACTTTATTCTGTTTGGTGATTTCTGGCAAGCTCGGTCCAGAAACCCATGGGGATTGATAACAAAGGTAGAGATTATAAAAACTTAGGGCACAATGCAGTTGGATCTGGATTTTCCCATCTTTTGGATCCTTTAGTAGAAATAAAAACTTGGCAGGGGAGATTCTAGTTATACTTTTCTTCAGGGTTTTAGAATCAGCAGTGAGCAAAGTGAGGCACAGAACAGCCTGGAAAATACCCTGTAGGAAGAATCAGCCCCTCTGACACAGTCACTGGATTAAACCACACTCCTGGAGTGAATTTCCTTATTTGAGCGAAGATACCCAGGCCTTTGCTCAAACCACTGCCCACAGAGAGAGGCAGGCAGCCAAAACACAAAGGTTACACTCTACACAAAGGAATCCTGTTTTCCCCTTTTTCCAGGACTCCTCTTTTCCTTCTCTTTCCCTGTGTCTCAGAGGTGTCCCCAATTCCTTTTAGTTTTTAGGCTGTTCAGTTGTTTTAAGCCTAACTCTGAACCAGGCTCAGGCCTGACTATCTCCCATCACCAGGAGAAGGGGAGGCAGTGAAGAAAAGCAGATCAGCTGCTGTGGGGGCAGCGTGGGAGGTTTCACATGGGACTGGCAGATAGCAAAAACACTCCCTGGAAAAAAAAACCACTCTAAAAACATCCACCCTCCTGTCCTTTTCTGAGGGCCTCGCTCTGACATCGTGTGGTAAAATGGTGAGGGGTGTTGGGCTGCTCTGGCAGAGGAGAGGAGGGGAAGGCTGGACCTGAGCACTTTTACTCCTGAAGGGAGCAAGGGGAGTGTGTGGAGCACTCTGCTGGTTGCCCCAAATCTGCCAATCCCACTCCTCTCCCAGTAAGGGCCAGCCCAGGTCAGCTCCTTCTCTCCCCCAGCACCAGATGTGAGAGGAGCACATGGGTTTTCCCCTGCCCCACAAGCTCCCAGCACAGCAGCTCTGGTGGGGTCCTTCTGCTCCCAGAGCCCACCAGCCCCCAGGGCCCTGCTTCTCTGGAGAGGTTAAACCAGGGCATTTCAAGGCTTTAATGATTTGTGGAGCTTCCAGTGGAATTCATGCTCCAGAGAAGGTTTGCATTTATGCTGCAAACCACAAGTTTCACTTTTTAGTTGCTTTCCAGAGGAACCTCAGCGGTGATCCACAGATTCTGGGGGCTGGGCAGATCAGAAGCTGATCTACACCCACATTCCCCATCCTGTATCACTGTGCAAAACCATTTCACACCAGCTGAGGAAGGTTTCTGACCCTCTCTGTGCACTAAAGCTCCCCACAGGTAACCCCACAGTGCTCAGGAGAACTCACCAGTGCAGGCTGTTGGCATTTCCTTATTGACAAACTGATAACATTTTCTACAAAGAGCAGAACATTAACATGCATTTTGCTATCAAACCCAACTTCCATCTGCCTCCATACTGCAAAGAGCAACAGCAGAAAAATGTGGTTTTAAAGGACTTACGATTTGTAGAATAAGCTGTAGGGTGGGTTGGTGGCCATCAGCTGGGTTATAACTGACACTATTATGATGATGAAAACTGGCATCAACTGGATAAATGCAGAGTATGAATTCTGGAAAGTACAAGGATCAGCAGTCAAGAAAATACAGAGATGGAAAAAGGCATCTGTTCACAGAAGCCAGGCTATCAATCACAGATCAACCATGTGTTACATGGAAGCTTAGAAGAAAAAATAGGAAGGACTTTGGGATTTTGAGAGGGATGACACTGTAATTTCTAAATAACCTTTAGTAATAATATCAGAACACTCTTGAACATCATTTTCTTTCCATTATCTTTTCCTCTGCCCCCTCCTTCACAGTGCTACCTGTCAAGTGTCCAATCCAGCCTGCAGGAACACCCTGCAATTCCCGTGTGCCTACGGCTTTCCTGCACCCTCTGAATTTGCTCTCCATTGTGGATCTCAGCCTCTGCTCCAGCACTGCACTTAATGGCTGAGCAGTAAAGGTTAAAGAGCTCACATGCAGTGTAACTTCAGACAGGATGCAAGCACTGGGGCTTTTGTTTGGAGTAATTTAGCAGAACAAAAGAGTGGAAACATTATCAAAGAGAAAACACTGATCTTCCCTTCTGCTCTTCCACTTCTAAGCTGGCTTCTAAAATTCCTTTTCTTTTCCAGAGGAAAATATCACATGCAGCTATTTAGACTTTGCCCTCTACCCTGGCACAGCAACAAGGATTCCTGATGCAGTAGTAGGTGAGATTCACAGAATCACAGAATTATTGGAAAAGCTTGGAAAAGCTCTANCCTGTCAGGGAGTTGTGCAGAGCCACAAGGTCCCCCCTGAGCCTCCTTTTCTCCAGGCTGAGCCCCTTTCCCAGCTCCCTCAGCCCCTCCTGGGGCTCCAGCCCCTTCCCAGCTCCGTTCCCTTCCCTGGACACGCTCCAGCCCCTCCAGGTCTTTCCCAAAGTGAGGGGCTGGATTCACTTCCCCCAGCTGAGCTGTCTGTCAGCTGTACCAGGTTTTTTTTTTCTGAGCCTGAGACTCACAAGGAAAAACTCATCTTCCTTGGAGAATGATCCCTGGAGGTTAACAGACTGTCTCCAGAGGAAGATTTTGCCAAGGCAGGTGGCAGGTGTGTATGTGCACTGACAACAAAGGACACCTTGTGTCTCACCTGGAGGTCTCAGCTGGCAGAAATGTATCCCACACCCATCCTGTCCCCAGCTGGAAGAGGCCTGTGCAGCCCCTGGGTGCTAATTTACTGAAGGATTAAATACACCTTGAGGACAAGCCAGTACTTCCACATCCATTACCAGTCCCCACTCGGACTAATTGTTGTTGGATTACCAAGCACTGGAGCTTGCAAAAAGCAAGCAGCAGCAAAACCCTCCGTGACAGAAACTGGAGGGCCTGTAATCCTATAAATACAATGAATCTTTACAGCAGTGATTAATAACAGCCAATCTAGTGACAAAGAAAACATCCCCTGTGGCTGCAGCCCTTGAGGATACACACTGAGCACTCAATCATGGCAAGGTTTGTCCTGGCTTTGGAAGAGGATCCCTCACCCTGCTGAGATATTTAAATATTTAAGCTCAGGAGATCCCTCCTGCTGGCTACCTGTGGCCTGTGCTCCTCCTCCTCTGGCTCCTGTGTCCACGCCCTCTCAGCCCGGTGCCTCCGTGGGTAATAGTGAGCATCTCTGGTTACATTGGAGAACATGTGGATATTCCCTGGAAAAGAAACCAGCACAGACCCATGTTTCACCCAGCTGCTAGAACTCACCTGGATTCCTCAGTTTTTATTTAATTATCCAGGTTTATTCTCCACAGCCTGAATTACAGTTCGGAGATCTCAAAGTAAAAAGCACAAACCACCTCAGAATTAAACACTCCCACAATGTTATTCCAAAAAGCCTACCAGAGAAATTGTAGTGTGCTCCAATCCATCTTAATTTAAATCAAGCAGCAGAAACATGTTCTGATTTTTATGATTGTATCTCATATTTTAATGCTGTTCTTGTCACATTCACTTGCAAGGCTGTGGCAGGAAAATGAATTTGCTTCACCAGGCTCAGGCCATGAATTATGGTCTCCCACAATTACTGAATGTGGTCTTCTACCCTCATTTCTAATTCCTCTGCCTGCAAGCCATTAATAATTTCACTTAATTATTTTATAATAAGGAAAGAGATTTTAAAAAGAGTAAAAAAGGAGAACAATTCAGGATTTTCTTTCTTGCACACGGAATGCGGTTGATTTATTTTTTAAAAATCTACAATGAGGGAAGAATTGCATTTGCTGCTTCAATTTGAAGCTCAGGACCTGATTTTATCACCATATGAATATCTTAATAATAGCTGTGCTCTCCTCTTTTGAAATTCAGAATGTCTTTGTGTTAGAGAATTGAAATCTGTGGCTTATCATCACAACAGAAATGCAAAACTATTTTTAAGCACTGGGAAAGATGTCACATTATTTTATACTCTTATCCTGTCCTTTTTTGAGTTTCCCAAAGAATTCTGCAAGAAACCTGGGCAAAGGTGACCTCTGCTATTGTGTCAAAACCTCTGTTCCACTGCTCGTTCAAAGATTTCCCGAGCTCCAGGCATGTGTGCAGCCAGAGCTCCAACAGCGAGCCAAGGCAGGCTGGCTCCAAGGAGGAAAGTTTCTTTTGGGAAAAAAGAAAGTTTATTTCTATCCTTCAAAATTGCTCAGACAGGATTTTATCCAGCTGTGAAATGAAGCAGCCAGTGTGGGAAAAGAAGAATGGTTTTTACAGGGGTGCCTAGAAAAAAGGTTTTCCCAAATTTTAAGTTTCTCCAAGAATTTCTGCCAGCGGTTTCTTTTGTTCCACGTGCATTTGTTTTTTATGAGAAGAACTTGTAGCCTCTCCTCATTAGAGCTGCAACACTCTGCCACGTGGAGTCTCCTCTGAGTTTATTCACATTTAACATTTTAAATTTAACTATTTTTCCACTGAATATCCATAGAGGAAAACTGCTCAGTAAAAACAAAGCCATAGACCTGCCCCCAAAAGCCCAGCAATGAAACTCTTGTTTACTACCAACACCCACTACTGCAAAATTATATTTTTATTTTCTTACTCTTTGCTGCTTTGCTAAAAATTCCCATTTTCTGCTCCATGCCAGTCTCCCTGTTGAACCTGCCATGCCCAGTACCCAAACTCCTCCCACAGCTCCTCAATTTCCCATCCTCAACTCCACACACCCTGTTCTCCACAGGCCCATTCCACGGGGGTAATGTCCCACAAAAGGCACAGCCAGGTGCAATTCCTTGCACAGTCAGAAATGGAAAACGTGCAGACTCCAGCTGGAATTACACCATGCTGGGCTGGCTCACTTTGCACATCCACTGATGCAAGTCTGGGAGCAATCTGAGGTCCCCTCAGCTGCGAGATGCACCGCTCACAGCAAGGTTTGGTAAGCTACTCCTTGTCTCTGTGTCTTCAGGCTGTAGTAACAGGTGTGTACCTCACTTTTTGTGACACCTTGGAGGTGAAGAGTTCCCAGGAGTGCTAAAGCAATTCCTTACATGCTCCCAGGAAGGCCCCTGAAGTCCTCACACCTTTCAGATTTCCTTTTAATCCACTGATCCTATAGGATCTATTTTTCCTACCAATCCAAACACCAAGGCTGGACTGAGACATGCACGGAGCTACTCCAGGTACAGCTGCACTGCTGTGTCACTGGATCCTGCACATCCCCTGGATCCTGGATCCTCTCCTGGCAGGCAGCACTTGCTGAGCTCCCAGGCTGTAATTTCATTACAGCACAGGCTGCCCTGAGGCACAGGAGCTCCTGTTTCCCCTGAGGCCACAGCTCCAGGAGCAGGGCCATGCTGGCCTGGAATGCTGTCAGGTGCCTCAAGCACAACCCAGTCATGGAATTGCTCATGTTGGAAAAGACCCCTGAGGTCACCGAGTCCAACCATCACCAAAGGCATCTCTGATCCCTTCACATTCACACCCTGTTTTACCTCCCACACCACTGCTGGCTTCAGATGATGGAGGGAATAAAAGGAAGGCAGAAATCAAATGTGAAAAGATTTCTGCTCTTTTCAGATGCATGATCAACTCCCTGAGCAGTCCCAAGGGAAACTGACCTTCCTCATGGTTTACAGAATCACAGAATACGCTGAGTTGGAAGGGATCCACCAGGATCATCCAACCCCTGGCTCTGCACAGACACCCCAACAATCCCCCCCTGGGCATCCCTGGCAGTGCTGTCCAAACGCTCCTGGAGCTCTGGCAGCCTCGGGGCTGTGCCCATTCCCTGGGGAGCCTGGGCACTGCCCAGCACCCTCTGGGGGAAGAACCTTCTCCAAAAATCCAGCCTGAGCCTGCCCTGACACAGCTCCAGCCATTCCCTCAGGGTGAGTTAGTCCACAGCCCTTCAAAATCCCTGCAGACAGGTACTGACCTGTAGGGAAGTGCCCACCAAAAAACACATTGAATATTTCTTCTGGTGTGATGTCTGCTTCGAATTCTGTGTAGTAATTGTAGTGCCTGGCCTGGCCAGTGCTGACGTGCTCGTGGTCACTCCCGAGTTCATCGTAGCGGAGTCGTTTCTCGGGGTTGCTCAGAACTGCAAAAGCATTGCCTATTGCTGGAGGGGGAATTGAAACCCGTGTTACATTTCCAGTGTTACAGCGTTACATGTCACACTTTTGTAAGTGGAGTAGCAAAAAATCCCCAAACAAGCCAAAGAAATTTGTGCTTGACCAAAGATTGAGTGACTTTTGTAACAGCAAGATGTGCAACAGCTCTGGCACTACCTGT
Organism: Edolisoma coerulescens; assembly: GCA_013397115.1. NCBI lineage: Eukaryota > Metazoa > Chordata > Aves > Passeriformes > Campephagidae > Edolisoma > Edolisoma coerulescens. The sequence continues at coordinate 401,345 of VWZW01006984.1, read as the reverse complement.
GCTGGAAACCACTTCCTGCTGTCACTGGTGCCAGGAGAAAAACAAGTGCGCAAGTATATGGAGAGACTTGAAATATTTGTAAAACTGAGGTGAGAGTTCACTTCAGCCAAGAAATTGGGTGAGAACGGAGCATTTTATCAGCTCAAACCAAATGCAAGTTTGGTCGGAGTGCACCCCCATATACCACAAACAATTAACACAAAGTTAATAACTGCAGGGACCAATTAAAAGGCAGAGGGCTATCCCAAGTTTTTCCTGCTGGCAGAGATGCTCCTGAAGCTGTGTGGCACATCTCTTTCACACCTCACATCCAGCCACTCACAAGTGTTTGTTTGGCTCATCTTCTTCTTTGATCTCTGACAGAATAAGTTCATAGAGAAATACAACCCAAACACAAACAAAGAACAGCCCTTCAGAAGCTCCTTGTTTTAACAGACTATGAATGAATCACTTGCTTTCCTCGTGCTGGGCTGCATGGAAAGGGAAAATATGTATGAGTTTAGACAGTGACACTGCAACATAACTGAGAACTCCAGACACAGCATATAGGATTAAATTTCATATTCCCATACATATATACATAAATAAAAATTTATTCATGACAAGGAGCAGTTATTGATGACAAACACCCCACACTCCTGCATGGGCAGTTCCAAGTTCTGAACCTTCTGCAGAATCATTGAATCCCAGAATGGTTTGGGTTGGAAGAAACCATAAAGATCATCCCATGCCACCCCCTGCCATGGGCAGGGACACCTCCCACTTGACCAGGTTGCTCCAAGCCCCATCCAAGTTGGCCTTGGACACTTCCAGGGATGGGGCAGCCACGGCTTCTCTGGGCAACTGTGCCAAGGCCTCAGCACCCTCACAGAGAAGAATTTTTTCCTAATATTCCATCTAACCCTGCTCTCTGGCAGTGTAGAAGCCATCCCCCCTTGTCCTGTCCCTCCAGGCCCTTGTAAAGTTCCTCAGAAGCATCTGGGAATGACACCTGGGATACCTTTCGCATCGTTTCTAAGGGAGACGCATTTTGCAAAGGGAAAGGCAAACCCTGCCGAGCCGCAGAGGGTTCTGTGAGGACGCTGCTGTGCCTGTAACCCCGCCCGGCTCCGTGGGCCGGCGGGCGCCTCTGCACCGGCGCTGCCCCTCACGGTGCCCCCGGGCCCCCTCACCTTTGAAGGCCTCGGTGGCTCCGGGTGCGCGGTTCTTGTCGGGGTGGAACTTGAGGGCCAGCCTGCGGTACGCCCGCTTCAGCTCCTCCTCGCCGGCGTCCCGGCTCACCCCCAGGATCTCGTAGTAATCCCGGCACCGCTTGATGCTGAGGGCGCACACGGGGTTATCCCGGGGTTCCCCGGCCCCGCTCCCCGCCTTTCCCCAGGCCCTCCGGCCCCGCTCCCCGCCGCCC